>PITA01014557.1:0-53174 GCA_004023965.1 Spilogale gracilis | reverse complement strand
TTTTTTTTTTTTTTTTTGCTTAAGTAGCTCATCCTCTGGGAAAGGGGAGCACGCGCACGAGCGTGTGCGTGCGCGCGCGCGCGCACACACACACACACACGTGAAGATGTCAGGACTCCCAGACTCCCAGGAAAAGATCATCCTGAGACTTTATTATTCTCAAAGGTTCAAATGCACCCCAGCATACTTTGTTGAAAAAGAAGTTTTGCCTAGCAGAGAATCACTCTTGGGTCCTATCAAACACAGGTAGTATCTGAATTTCCTCAATATTCATTTAAATGATTATGACTGAAGAGGAAATGGGTATTTCCTGTGGCTAACTACTTTTCTACTTAATTTTCTGGAACCATTTCCATATCCTTTGATGCTATGTCATTTGAGAGCAGTGGTGACAGAAGAATAAAGCTCTTTTCCAAGAGTTGCCATAAGTTGAACGCACTTGGGAATCCTGTTACATATACTATTTACTGACCTAAAATTGGTGAAAATAAGGCCACATCTAAAAATTTTTTATTACTTTTTTTCCCATAACCCAGCTATCCTATCCCTCTCCCCAGCCCCCCAGCAACCCTCAGTTTGTTTCCTGAGATTAAGAGTCTCTTATGGTTTGTCTCCCTCCCCAGTTCCATCTTGTTTCATTTTTCCCTCCCTACCCTCCATGACCCCCCACACTGACTCTCAAATTCCTCATATCAGAGAAATCATATGATAATTGTCTTTCTCTGATTGACTTATTTCGCTAAGCATAATACCCTCCAGTTCCATCCATGTCATTGCAAATGGCAGGATTTGATTCTTTTTGATGGCTGTCTAGTATTCCATTACCTATCTATACCAATCTTCTTTATCCATTCATCTGCTGATGGATACCTAGGTTCTTTCCATAGTTTGGCTATTATGGACATTGCTGCTATAAACATTCCGGTGCAAAGGCCACATTTTTTTTAAGTCATCTTGAGTGATTAGAATAATTTTGAAAAAGCCTTTCCTTGAGAATCAGGAAGTAAAACATGTAATTTTCACATGAAGGTCTTTAAGAATGATAAATATTCATTCAAACAATATCTTCAAGTGGAAATAAGGCAGGAATAGGCCTAACTGGTTTCTGTAATGTGTGACTCATTCCAATTTCCAATGATCAATCTTTATTGTGATACTTATAGTAAGATCTTAAAAGGCAGAGTAGCTTCATTTTAAAATAAAGCTCATCAGTGAACAGGGAAAAAACTGATTGATTGCTTTTAGAAGTGAATTTTTCTTTGTTCCATGAGGTTACTGTTGATGTAACCAAATACAAATTCTAGTTACTTTGCTAGTAATTATCTCCAAGTTAATTTTATAACAAAGACCAACTGAACAGGTATTAATTTCACTCTAGAGAAGAGGAAACTTAGTACCTTTTATTTTATTCATTGGCAGAAATCAGCCTCAATATATAAATATTTCCCCTTATAATCCCCAAATTTCACTACTGAGATATGGTCAACCTTACTTTATCATATGCTTTAAAAAGAGAGAATCCATGTTTGCCTTAACAATGATTGCATTCCTTTTGCCTAGCATAGTGCCTGATACAAATATGATTCTAGAAAAAAAATGGAAGTTGTTATATACGTTTTCTTATCTTCAAATACCAAAAGTGCATAAATCTTTTCATTTTTTACTACTCTGGGAACCATGACTTCATGAGAGGTGACTTTAAGGTAGATACTGAAATATTTCAACTCAATCTATATCATTTGAAGTTAGAGTTATGTGGTCCTAAGAATATGTAAGAAGATCTCACCTAGCTCAAAAGTGTTCAGATGTAAATGGAAGAGCCTTATATAATTTAGGAACAAAAGGATCCAAACAATGACCCTGGTATGTGATGGAGACTTGTGTTAGTCATCAGAAGAACTTGGTAGGTGAATAAATCTAAACCCAAGGGCCTATGAACATGGAAAACTAACTGTTTTGAAGTCCATGAGACAGCAATTATAAAATAATTTCTCTGTGTCCCAGTAAACTGGAATCTAATCAATGTCCAGAGGGAAATCCCTGATCATTAGTAACTCCAGCACACTGAGAAATAGCCCTGAACTACTTGATATTTGGCAGTTTCCCTGGCTGACAATGAAAAGTGCTCTAGGTCTCTGCAAGTCTAGGACTTGTACTGACTGAAATCTCTGGTCAAAAGTATCCTTAGTGGAGCACCTGGATGGCTCAGTCAGTTCAGCATCAGACTCTTGGTTTCACCTCAGGTCCGTGATCTCATAGGTCATGAGATCAAGACCCACATCAGGCTCTGCACTCAGCAGAAGTATGTTTGAAGATTCTCCTTCTCTGCCCGTCGCCATCCCCCCCACTCTCTCTCTCTCAAATAAGTAAATAAATAAATGATCTTTTTTTTTTTTTAAAGTAACCTTAGCTGAGATATCACCTGCCTTCTTTAAATAGAGTCGTGTCTTTTATGCCCTGGAAGTTTCAAAAGTTAAATGTAAGTTTATAAAAGATTTTTTTAATCAAATAATTTCCTATCCAAAAATCTACTCATTTTTTTGGAACTTTATAGGTAGTTAGAATATTTCAGAAAATCTGAGGATCACAGTACTTATGTTTGATTTATTAGATCTGAAAGTGTTATTTACCACCCACAAACATTTTATTTAACTCAATTTAAGTATTTAAAAAGAAAACAGTAAATATACGAAATTTATAAGCAGTTTAAATGCCTAATCAATTTTTTAAATGAGATCAAACATCATTCAAAGGCCCTTTAAAATTATTACTAAATGTTGTCTTACACCTAAAAAAGAAGAAACTGGAGTTACAAAATGAACTGAAAAGCCTACAGAATTCTCAAAACCAAAATTAAACCTTCTGAATAGTCTTTTTGGTCACACACACAGAACCACCCTTAAGAACTTCAAAAAAACTCTTATCACCCACAACTGATGTTTCTGCCAACCAAATATTCAGCCTATTGATTGGCTAGGTACCAGAAGTAGACTTGACAATATATTGTCATCTAGTGCCTTCAAAGGGTCACTTCAGGCTCTACAGTAATTATACATTTGGGGGTTATGGGTGGGTAGATTAAATGCAGGCATTTTTTGAGGTATTGAGGGTTCAGTTCCAGACCATTGCAATAAAGCAAATATTGCAAGAGAGCAAGTCAAATAAATTTTTTGGTTTCCCATTGCATATAAAATTATGTATATACTCTACTATAATCTGTTAAATGTGCAATAGCATTAAGTCTAAAAAAAGTACATACCTTAATTTAAAAATGCTTTACTGCTATGAAGTGCTAGCCATTGTCTGAGCTTTCAGCTAGTCCTAATTTTTTTGCTGGTGTCGGGTCTTGCCTGGGTGTTGATGGCAGCTGACTGATTACGGTGGTTGCTGAAGGCTGGGTAGCTGTGGAAATTTCTTAAAAGGAGGCAGCAATGAAGCGGCCTCATTGATTGACGTTTCCTTTTATAAACAATGTCTCTGTAGAATGTGATACTGTTTGATACCATTTTACCCAGAGTAGAATTTCTTTCAAAATTGGAGATAATCCTTTCAAACCCTGTGCTGTTTTATCAACCAAAGGTTACATAATAGTCTACATCTTTTGTTGTCATTTCAGCAGTCTTCACAGCATCTTCATCAGAAGATTCCAGCTCAAGAAACCACTTTCTTAGCTTATCCATTAGAAGCAAGTCTCCCTCCATTAACATTTTGCCATGAGATTGAAGCAATTCAGGCTTCATGTCTAGTTCTTAGGCTGTTCCCACCACATCTGTAGTTATTTCCTCCACAGTTACTTCCTCCCCTCAAAGTTGGGTTGGAATCGACTTCTTCCAAATTCCTGTTCATGTTGATACTTTAACCTCTTCCGGTGAACCATGAATGTTCTTAACGGCATCTAGAATAGCGAATCCTTTCCAGAAAGTTTTCAATTTACTTTGCCTCAATCCATCAGAGGATTCACTATCCATGGCAGCCACAGTCTTACGAACTGTATGTCTTAAATAATAAGACTTAAAGTTGAAATTACCTCTTAATCCAGAGGCTACAGAATGGATGTTGTGTTAGCAGCATGAAAACAACATTAATCTTATTATACATGTCCACCAGATCTCTTGGGTTACCAGCTGCATTACCAATGGGTGGCCATATTTTGAAAGAACTTTTATTCTGAGCAGTAGGTCTCACCAATGGGCTTAAAATATTCAGGAAACCATATTGTAAACAAATATGTTGTCATTCAGGCTTTGTTGTTCCATTTACAGAGCACACTTACAGATTTAGCATAATTCTTTTTTTTTTTTTTTTTTTTTTTTTTTAGATTTAGCATAATTCTTAAGGGCCTTAGGATTTTTAAACTGATCAATGAACACTGGCTTTAACTTAAAGTCCTCGGCTGCATTAGCCCCTAACTGAAGAGTCAGCCAGTCCTTTGAAGCTTTGAAGCCTGGCACTGACTTACCCTCTCTAGCTATGAAAGTCCTAGATGGCATCTTTTCTCAGTGGAGGGCTGTTTCATTTACATTGAGAATCTGCTATTTAATGTAGCCACCATCATGAATTATCTGAGCTCGATATTCTGGATAAGCTGCTGCAGCTTCTACACCAACCCTTGCTGCTTCCCCTTGCACTTTGATATTATGGAGATGGCTTCTTTCTTAAAACCTCGTGAACCAAGCTCTGCTAATCTTTAGACTTTTCTTCTGCAGTTTCCTCACCTCTTTCTGCCTTCACAGAACTTGAGAGTTAGAGTCTTGCTCTAGATCAGGCTTTGGCTTAAGGGAATGTTGTGGCTCATCTGATTTTCTACCCAGACCACCGGAACTTTCTCCACATCAACAAAAGACTGTTTCACTTCCTTATTGTCCATGTGTTCACTGGGGTAGCACTTTTAACTTCCTTTAAGAACTTTTCCTGTGCATTCACAGCTTGAATGACTGGTGTAAGAAACCTAGCTTTCAGCCAGTCCTGGCTTTCAACTTGCTTACTCACTAAGCTTAATCATTTCTAGCTTTTAATTTCAAGTGAAAGATATGTGACTTGTCCTTTCACTTGAACATTATACAGGCCTTGGCTTAATTTCAATATTGTTGTGTCTCAGAGCATAGGGAGACCCCAGGAAGACGGGGAATGGCCAGTGAGTGGAGCAGTCAGAACACACACAACATTTAACGATTAAGTTCTCAATCTTATATGGGCATGGTTCCTCACACCCCAAAATAGTTACAATAGTAACATCAAAGATCATTGATCACAGGTCACCATAACAAATATACTAATAATGAAAAAGTTTGAAATATTGTGAAAATTACTGAAACATGACACAGAGGCACAAAGTGAGCAAATGCTTTGGAAAAATGGTGTCTAGAGACTTGCTTGAGGCAGACTTTCAATATGTCAAACGTTCAATGTGTAAAAATGCAAAATCTGCGAAGCATACTAAAGTCAAGTGCAATAGAACAAGGTGTGCTTATATTAACTTTTTTAAAGATTTTATTTATTTGTCAGAGAGAGAGCACGAGTAAGGGGAATGGAAGGCAGAGCATGCAGAGAGAGAAGCAGGCTCCTGGCTGAGCAGGGAGCCCCATGTAGGACTCAATCCCAGGACCCTGGGATCATGACCTGAGCCAAAGGCAGACGCTTAACTGATTGAGCTACCCAGTTGTCCCTATTAATTTTTTATTGTCTTTGTTTTCTGGTATTCCTCATGGGAACATACTACAGTGAAGAACAGCAATTGTCTAAACCAAATTTCAGGAGTTTCAATGACTTTTGACAGGAGAAATCTTATCAGATGTGTAAATCTTGGCAAAATCAGAGTTTAAAAAGGGATCTGTAAATTTCTGATTTAAGCTAAGCAAGATAGGGTTGGATAGCTAAATAAAAATAGAAAGAAAGGCTATCATAGTCACTATTGTGCACGGTCCCACAAGTGTGGCCGCATTATAATGAAGACCTTCTAGTAACTATGCCTTCTTAGCTGCCAGGGCACCTGGGTATATGCTACATTCCATACTAAAATTGGATGGTGTTATAGTCAGTCTCTAATATATGGAGAAATTGTGGTGGATGGAGAAAAAATAACTATAGCATTAGCATTCTGAGACAAAGATTCCCTCACCACCACTCTTTGATTGCTAAGAGATTTTCTCAGATCTTTAAGAGTGTGTGTGCCTATGTTTGTGTGTGGGAGAGAGAGACAGAGACTAGGGAGACAGAGGAAAGATGAAAGAGAGAGAGAGAGACAAATAGACCAGTCTTTAAGTTTATGTGACAGCCACACACTTGCAAGGAACATGTTGACCCTAAGTCCTTAAGCTATAGAACATACCATGATTAAACTTACAAAAACTTGTGTGAGGGAGGAAAGCGGGTGATTAATTTAATGTGGCAGGATATGAAAACTAAATGCATAAATGCAACTGTTGGATTTCAACTGCCTCAAGTAAAGGTTCAGTCTATCCTCAGGGAACGGGAGGCCATATTACTGCATTCCTAAAAATTAAAACCCTCTTATGTGCAGGAAAGGTAAACAGGCTTTTATGGTCATAGAGTTTTATCCATTTAGAGCTTTCAGATGGGTCATTAAACCTCACTGCAAAAAAGGAGGCCAAGAAAGGCCCTTCCAGAGTTGAGGTACTAGGAGGCTGGGAAGGAGAGGGATAGGCTCCAGTCTGGGGCTCCAACCCTTATTCCCATACAGCACCCAGAGGTGGGAGACCTCTGAGCAGGGTGCCCACAAATAGGTGGCTTTGGAGCAGGCTGCCCTTAACTGGCACCTGTGGAGCCTGACTGCTGGACAAGGACCATGGGAGGGCACTCCTGGGAATTCCCCATGCCCAAGTAGTGGAGCGGCTGGGCAAAGTGAGCAGAAGGAGCCATGGCAACATGACGATGCTCAGGACCAGGCCTCTCCCAGTGTTCCCAGGACCAAATAAGCCCTGAGAAACCAAGGCCAGGACAATACAGTGTGTACACGTGTGTGTGTGTGTGTGTGTGTGTGTGTGTGTGTGTGTGTGTGTGTGTGCATGTGTGTGCGGTGGGGATATGGGAGGGGGAGGCAGAGAACCCAAATAATGGCTGACATTAGACTCCTCACCAGTCCTGGCAAGAAAGGCTCAGAAATTGATTTAATTTGAGTGATAAAAAAAGACAAATAGGGGCGCCTGGGTGGCTCAGTTGGTTAAGCGACTGCTTTCGGCTCAGGTCAAGATCCTGGAGATCCAGGATCGAGTCCCGCATCAGGCTTCCTGCTCCGTGGGAAGCCTGCTTCTCTTTCTCTCAGTCCCTCTGCTTGTGTTCCCTCTTTCGCTGTGTTTCTCTCTGTCCAATAAAGAAATAAAATCTTTAAAAAAAAAAAAGACAAATAATGCTTTCTTGAGCCCAACTTTCATAGAGCAATTTACACCAGCTACTCTCTTACTAACTTTCTAAAGCAAAACAGGGAAAAGCAGGTACCTGACATTTTGATGCAGTTATTTTTGACAGGAGGAAATATTTATTCATCTAAAGCCAAACTATTAAACTTTAGCTTTGTATAAATAATAATACAATATGTTCAACAGACATCCTCTTCCTTCCCAAGAGCCTTACTCCATACCCAAGTCTATGAGGGTACCCTCCATGAGTGGCACGAGGGTGAGGCCTATGCATTCTTATAATATTCATTGGTTTGGCTTTTCTTTTGAAGGATGTCTTTTACTTTTAAAATAACACAGTTAAATGGCCACAACCAAATATCTTGTTTTGGAAGAAAGCCCAGTTCTTAAGTAGCCCAATTATGATCACAGATAATAAAAAAGCAGAACATAGTTGACACAGGCCAGATGAAGCCGTTAAAGGAAGAAAAGAGAAAACTTCAGGAAAAGCTTCCCAGGCAGTCAGACTGCTAAGTCAGAGGGTTCACAGAGCTGGCCCTAAAATATCCAGTCTAACCCAACTCTTCCTGTATTTTGTGGGTTTCACTAATCTTTTTCTAACACTAAATAGTACTAATGGCTATGATTCTCACTCAAACAAATAAAAGGAATTTCAAAGCCATTATCCAACTCTAAGAAAATTTAACAATCTTTTTCACTAACCATCCAGGGTTTAATAACCCTTCTCTTTGATCTCTGTTTCATTCCTGGTGCTGTACTTAAAGCCTGGTGCCCTCTTCATTCATATGTATCATTGTGCTTCTGAGTCTAATGACTTGAATATGGCATTTTGAAATTTAATGCTATCACCTTAATGTTTTCTACTGCCATCTAATTTTTGGTCATTAGCAAACTTGTCAGTTATGTGCTTTTCTCTTTTCTGGATTCAAATTATTCCCTATAATGCATTTTATTAATTACTAGATCCATGAAATAATATGCCTCTTATTGTTCTCTTTTAGCCAAGTCAATGATGAGCTATTAGTCGTTCTTAAAGTATAATTTTCCAAAATAATTTTTTATTATAGGAATATAGTCCATATTTTAATACCAAGAGCTCTTAAGGAACAATACATTTAACCCATAAGAATATTTATACATAATACCACTCTTTTTTTAAGGTTTCACTTTCTAAGTAATCTCTATACGCAATGTGGAGTTCGAACACATAACCCCAAGATCAAGAGTTGCACATTCCACTGACTGAGCAAGCCAGGCATTCCCATAGTACCACTGTTTAGATTCAGTTTTGTTTTTCACATCTGAAAGATATTCCTGATCCTACTCTGAATTCTAATCCACTCTGATGCTTTGTAATAGAAATTTCCAAACAGATTGGAGGACAGATTTTCAAAAGGTTTGGGCATGCTGTTTTTCCAAACTACTATACCAGACAAGTCTTGGCTACCCAGAAGTTATTTTTGATTCATTCACATTATTCAACCATTCATTTATTCAAGAATTATTTCTGGGGTCGCCTGGGTGGCTCAGTTGGTTGAGCAACTGCCTTCGGCTCGGGGTCATGATCCCGGAGACCTGGGATTGAGTCCCACATCGGGCTCCCTGCTCGGCGGGAAGCCTGCTTCTCCCTCTCTCACTCCCCCTGCTTGTGTTCCCTCTCTGGCTGTGTTTCTCTCTGTAAAATAAATAAAATCTTTTTTAAAAAAAAATAATTATTTCTGAAGTGTCTATTATGTGCCAGATACTACTGTGCAAACCAGTAAGCATGCACATTTGTGAACAGCTTTCATTTTGGTGGGAAAGATGAGCAAGTAAACAGGCAATTACCATACAGGGTTGTTAAAGTCATGAGAGTACAAGTAAAGGACACCCAAAGGAGGGGCAGCTAAACCAGTTTTTCCTAAGGAAGTAAAATGCCCTTGGCAGGTAAGTCCTAGGAGAGGAGTCAGTGTGTATTTGTATGTGTGCAGAGGAATAGAGGGAGGGCACAGAGGCATCAGGACTGGGAACAAGAAAAATTTTCCTAATGATCAAGACTTAAATCTTGATGCAGAACAACTTATATTTAATCATTTTGGTTTGAAATCTCTCTACAATTTTATACAAAGAACAAAAAGAACACTGATGATAATTTAATATTTTCTTTATAATTCAGGGTCATCACATCACATAATACAGGGATGCCCTCAGGCTCCATTGGTATCTGCTATGTTATATGGTTCTAAATTGCCTTGGCTTTGCAATCACACCCTTTATTTCATTTTAATTCCAGCATAATTAACATACAGTGTTATATTATTTTCAGGTGTACAATACAGTGATTCAACAATTCCATACATTACTCAGTGCTCATCATGACAGGAGAACTTTTTTTTTTTTTTTTTTTTTTTTGACAGGGGAACTCCTTAATCCCCATAATCTATTTCACCCATCCCCCACCTATCTCCCCTTTGGTAACCAGCAGTTTGTTCTTTATAGTTAAGAGTCTGTTTCTTTATAGATCTTGGATACCAGCCCTTTGTCTGTAGTGTCTAGAGCCAAGGTGCCCATCAACAGATGAATGGATAAAGAAGATGTGGTACATATATACAATGGAATACTATGCCTCCATCGGAAAGGATGAATATCCAACTTTTGTAGCAACATGGACTGGACTGGAAGAGATTATGCTGAGTGAAATAAGCCAAGAAGAGAAAGTCAAGTATCGCATGGTTTCGCTTACTTGCGGTGCATGAGGGGTAAACTGAGAGGGCAGTGGAAGAAGGAAAGTAAAAGGGAACTAGGGTAATCTAGGGAGGGAAACGAAACAACAGAGACTTTGGACACAGAAACAAACTGAGGGACTTGGAGGGAGGGGAGTGGAGGGACGGGAGAGCCTGGTGGTGGGTACTGGGGACACCTAAAGCGTGGAGCACTGGGTGTGGGGAATGGGGAATGAATCTTGGAACACTGGAAAAAAAGATTTTAGTAACAATAATAAAAAAAAAGAGTCTGTTTCTTGATTTGTCTCTCTCTTTTTTCCCTTTGCTCATTTGTTTTGCTTCTTACATTCTATATATGAGTGAAATCATATTCTATTTGTCTGTCTCTGACTGACTTATTTCACTTAGCATTAATACCCTCTAGATTTACTCATGTCATTGCAAATGACAAGACTTCATTCTTTTCTATCGTTGAATAATTCATTAATATATCAATATAAGTAATTATATTAATTATATCATTGATCATATTAATAATTAATATAATTAATCATATCATGTATCATACATGGTATGTATAATATATAATGGAATGTTATATATTATATCATCATATACCTCACATCTGATGTGACATATATACACACATATATGATCTTATATATACATACATACATATATATATATATATATATATATATATATATATACACACACACATATATATATCATTCATCTATCAATGGACACTTGGGCTGCTTCCACAATCTGGTTAGTGTAGATGATGCTGCAATAAACAAAGGGATGCTTGTATCTCTTTGAATTGTGTTTTTATATTTTAGAGGTTAATATCCAGTAGTACAATTACTGAATCATAGGGTAGTTCTATTTTGAATGTTTTGAGAACCCTCCATACTGTTTTCCACAGTGGCTGCACCAGTTTGCATTCCCATCAACAGTGTGTGAGTGTTCTTTTTTCTCCACATTCTTGTAACACTGTTGTTTTCCTGGGTTTTTTATTTTAACCATTCTGACAGATGTGAGGTGAAAGCTCATTGTAGTTTTGATTTTCATTTCCCTAATGAGTAAAGATGTTGAGCATCTTTCTATGATTCTATTATGCCCTATTTTTTTAATATGGTGGTCTTGTCCTTTGAACTGTTATCAGTATTTCTATATATGGTAGTCCTTCTCCATCCATCTGCCTTTTTGCTTTTTAATAACTGTGGACATGGAAACCAGATAACCAGGCTTATGAAAATCATGTCTAATATAAGAATACATAAGCTATGTGTATGGTTGAAGGAATTCTGCTATGCCTAAAGGTATATGAAATAGGAAGAAAGGACTTCATGATATCTATTTTAGTCATTCAGATATCACTTTGTTTACTGCCATTGATCAGTTATATTCAAAATGATCAAGGCCAAAAGTGTAAGTTCTAGAAAGGTCAACAATTTCTAAAAGTAGAATACTTTCACTGGCCTATCACTCGATAGTTTATATAACAATATAAACTTACATGAATCTAGCTAGAACAGACTATAATGCCAGTAGATTGGGAGATTTCTTTAATACCTTTAAGTATTAGTGGGATGTCCCACTAATGTATTTGCAGAATGCGTACTCAATGTCACTGAACCAAGTGCCGTCATGTAAAGCCTCCAAGTCAATGAAAGCAGATGATGGTATGCAGTTGCAGAGGAACAGAAATGAATGGCATTGGAAGCATTCAAGAATCCTAATTCTCTCTCTTGTCTTCAGCACCTGTTTTCTAAGCTCTTGAGATCAGTGTCTATGTTCTGCCCCCGTGAAGTTAAGCTTAGAAGAATGCACAGAGACAGAACAAGAAATACCTGATGAACAAGTGTTCCTGGAGCTTAAAAATTACAAGGGTTTAGTGCTATATGTTTCTAAGTCACTTTAAAAATTGATGGGGGCCAATTTTTCTTTTTTCTCCTATTTGGAAAGCTTGACTCCACCAATAAGTTCCATGATCTTAATCATGCATGTATTTGGCCCAAAATGCCTTTGAGATACCTAGAAATGGAAAAAGAAGCATATGGAGCAAAAAGCAATAGCTGAAGTTGGAAGCATATGTTTCTCAAAGGTGCTGCCAGAAAAAAACTCAAATATAAAATTGGCACTCAACCGGCAGCTGTCTAAAATATATATATATATATATATATATATATATATATATATTTATATATATATGTATGTATATATATATATACATATATTTTAAAAAGGTGGATTTCAGAGTGTACTGAAAAGAGATGTGTAGGCAGGAATCTTGGTTGAAATCTGACATCATGAAAGTTGAAGATAACAGAGTATTTTCAATCTGTATTTTTCTATTAATCTGTATACTCAAACAAATGACATCGCAGCAGATGTGTTACATTTTAGCATCTAGACCATTATTTTTGTTTCAACTATGTACTGAACCCACTACTATGACAACATTTCCAGTAATTTCTAGTGGCCAAAAGTTAGTCTCAATATTCACAGCACATATTATCTGATAAAGAATTTCTATCCAGAATATATAAAGAAAGCTTACAACTCAATAGTGAGAAGGCAAACAACACAATTAGAAAAAATTGTCCAAAGACTTGAATAGACACTTCACAAAAGAAGATATGTATGACTTAGAAATTCCACTCCTAGGTATTCACCCAAGAAAAATGAAAAGATATTTCTATTCAGAGATTTGTACATGAACGTTCACAGCAGTTTTACTGATGGTAGTCAAAAATTGGAAATGACCCAAATCTCCTCAATAGCTGAATGGACACATATTATTCAGAAATAAAAAGAAAGGAACTACTGATATATACAACAACACAGATGAGTCTCAGAAACATGCTAAGCAAAAACAAGCCAGACACAAAAGAGAAGGTATTGTATGAGTCCATTCAGATGAAACTCTAGAAAAGACAAATTTAATCTATACTGACAGAAAGCATACCAGTGGTTGCCTGGGACCAAAGGTCAAGGTAGAGGATAACTGAGAAGAGGCACAAGGGAAGTTTCTGGAGTGAGGAAATGTTCTGTATCTTGGCTGTGGTGGTCATTACACAGCTATATAAATATATCAAAATTCACTGAAATGTACTTAAAATGTTTTTTATTATAGATAAATTATGCTTCAATAAAGTTGATTTAAGAATTAGTTTCATGTTAACAAAATGAAAAAATCAGATTTTCTTCAGCCTCTGACATAATGGTTCACTATTATCTCCTTGAGAGCCTAGGCTCCCTACACTTGTTCAGAATACAATATTTACTTATTTTACAACTTCATAATTTAACTTTTTCTACATTGTCTCCTTCAAACTCATTAATCCAACTCTACTAGCTGTTGAGAGACCTAGGACTTTATGTGTTGTTAGTTAGGAATCTCTGCTCTTCTTCCATTTAAACACAGCTCCAGGTACAGCTCATTTATTTAGAGAACTTAATGTGTCATCTGTATGGGACACCCATGTGTTATTCACAGAACATCTTGGTTATAGGATATCCCACTAAACACCTCTGGTAACTTGCTTCATATTCAACCGAGCCCATCACAGAATATAATGCCATGAGATAAACCTCTTAAATTGATTACCAAATCCAACTTTCACAAAAGAAAACTTAGGGTTATTTATATCACTATTCTTCACTTCCCACAGCCACTCTGTTTCCAAAATCTCCCCCTTCCCAACTGGAGAATCTCCTACTACATTGTAAAATCTCTAAGAGATAACTTATTATTACACATTTTATCCCCATAGTACCTACAGCAATGCCTTGAACTTCACAATTTCTTAATAACTGTTTGTCACATGAAATTTGCACATCAAACTACCAGGCAATCTTCTATAATTATTACTTCTTCAACAATTTCTATATGACACACTTCAATTTAAGCAAATAACTCTCTTGCATGGACACATTTTTATAGAAGGTCACAGAAGACTTCAAGAAGTAAATTGCTAGAATTGATGGAATTTCAGGTCTTAGAAGTGGAAAGGGAATGCCTTCAGAATCTCTCAAACAACTGCCTCTTCTTATACTTTTCCCTGCATATAAGGGTTTGCTCTCCCAAGACAGAATATGAAAAGAAGGTAGCTTTGCTGTGTTTTAAAGAGCACCAACCGTAGACAGAGGCTTCACTCAGAGATGGCCTCAATTTCTTCCTCTGTGATAAATGGGCTGGGTTAAATGTTATTAATATATGGGGGAAGCCCTTTGTAAATGCAACACTAACAAATATAAAGGATTATTTCTCAACCTATAAGAGATGGGAAGGTATGGATTTGCAACAGGATGGCAAGTAGACCCCTTTGCATAACTGCCTGAAACATTAGGGAAAGCTGAAAGGTTTGCCCTGAGCTTGGGAGAAGTTTTGAAGACTAAATAGCCCAGTATTCTCTAAATTCTGTTCTACTTTCAGGGTGTGTGATTCTAGCATTGTCAAAACCATGCCCCTTATGGCTTTAGACACACCATCATTCAGGTCTTCCCAAGACTTTTAAATCCCTCCACTCTCCCTTCTCACTACTGCCCCTGATTTAACACAGATGAACCTCATAAACTGAAAAGCGTTTTCTACCACCCTCTCTGCTTTCCTTCTTAAAATGCAGTCACACAGACCACTCAGGATTTCAAGACTCCCCGGCTCCCTTCACTGTAAGAAACAGAAGAGGGGCGCCTGTGTGGCTCAGTCGGTTAAGTGTCTGACTCTTCAATTTGGCTCAGATCATGATCTCAGGGTCCTGGGATCAAGACCTGCATCAGGCTCTGTGCTGGGCGTGGAGCATGCTTAAGATTCTCTCCCTCTCCATACCCCCAACACTCTTCCAATATAAAAAATGAAAAAGGAAAAAAAAAAGGAGAAACAGAAGAATTGGTCTTGCTGTGAGATCAATTCCAAATGAGCCACATGTTAGAAAGTGGGACAGTCTGAACTTCTTGAGCATGTTCCTTTTGAATTAGAGTCAATAGAGTCAATAGAGGTTATTGACTCTATTAGATTAGAGTCAATAGAGGTTACTGTTCTTCCTTTGAAATGCCTTCTTCCATATGTAATAAGCTGCCTCTTGCTTGGTAGGACTCTTGCCTCATGAAGGGCTAGGTAGGAAACAATTCTAGTCCACTCTTCTCTTCTTTCTACTACTGGGGTTTATTTTTCCCATACTATTGAAATGGCAGGACCCCAAGAGTAAAACTAAGAAGGTTAGACTTGTGAAAGGAGCTCAGGAGCCTCCTTTTAGTCTAAGTCATAGATCAGAGGGATAAAATCAGTCCCCACTCACGAGTGGTTGAGCTCGGGCTTCCACAGAGGGCTCGGGCATCAGAGCTCAGCAACAATGAGCAGTGTGCATTTGCCAGAAAGGGCTGTACCACAGAGCTCTCTGCAGAACCCACAGCAGTGCTAGATGGCTATGGTTCAGGTTTGGGGTCCTGCCTGGCCATCCCTCCAACTCTCTCCATCAGAGACACATACAGTAAAGCCTCACTCTAAATCTCATGACTCTCCAGTGATTTACATTCCCACCAAGAACACACTCGACAACATTAATCTTTACTGAGATCTCTTACTCATATTCTGCCAGAGCTAAAAGAGAGGTAAAGGATGAAGCTGTTATTATCAGAACAGTACAGCTGTAGTAGAAAAAATATCAATAAAAATCCTACTTGTCCATGAAGCTATAGATGCACAGTCCTGATATACAAACCATCATATATCAAACAGCTAAGTCTGCTGGCCCTAATTGAATGCTAATCTGTCCTGTTTGTTCACGTTCTTTAATCTTCAAACTACGTATAAAAATGCCACTTTGCTGAAGTTGTTTATAGAGTAGGGTAAATTCAAATTTCAGCTCCTAAATCCCTGAGTTCACGAAATGTCTTTGAGTCCCCAAAGAAATATTTTACCATGAGGCATATCATCTACTGCCACCTCCAACCAAGATAACATTCAACTTCTTTGAAAAAAACGGAAACACAAAAACCAAAGAAATGGTTCATAGACCTCATTTAACATATGCAGTTGTTAAGAAAACTTTTAGGGGCACCTGTGGAGCTCAACTGGTTAAGCGTCCAACTCTTGATTTCGGCTCACATCACAATATCATGGTTTTGAGATCAAGCCGCACATCAGGCACGGTGATGGGTATGGAGCCTGCTTAAGATTCTCTTTCTCCCTCTCCCTCTGCCCCTCCTCCTCAAAAATAAGAAAAGAAAACTTTTAAATGCACATTTAAAAAAAGGTTGAGGAAATAACCGACTTTTAAAAAAGAAAGAAAGGTCATGAAATTAACTGACAGAAACAAGAAAATTTTCAAGTTCTGATTATATTTGAAGACTGAAAATCCATGACAGGAAGCATTATTGTTCTTCCTATGTGTTGAAAGTTTTAAGAGAACAGCCAGTTTCTTCTTCTATTTGTGGCTTCAATGGGGAAAATGGTTAATACTCATGACAAGATTTTACATCACATGACAGGACCTATCCTGACAAGAATTGGATTCTGCAGCCACACCCTCGACCTTTTCCCAGAACTAAAGGGTATGAACTAGGCCAGGGACTATTTTCACATTTTTTAGAGACCCAAGTTACTCTTCCAAATGATGAAGACCCTCTCAGCCCCCCATATAATCTTCTGGGGGTAAGGAGAGCTAACCTACAAGTTGCTATGAACACAGTTCTCTTAATGTAGAATTGTTAACTTCTAAAAACTCCTCCTTAGCTTCTATGATAACTGCAGTCCTCTGATTTTCCTCCTCTGATTTCTCCTTCTCAGTCTTCTTTATGGCCTTTTGTTCAATCTCCCCTTAAACAGTTCTCCCTTTGGCCTACTCTGAATTCTGAATGACTTCTCTCTGTGGGAGAGGGTTCATTTATTCTCATGGCTTTAAAAATATCATCAGGCTGATGTTCCCAGACTTCTATTCTGAGCCCAGACAGCTCCTGAGCTTCTAAGTAAAATTTCCAATAGATCTAGTGGACATCTATATTAGACCAATGTTCCAAAACCTCAAATGCAAGCAGTCTAGAATTGACCTTGTTAACATGCATCTTGGGGTCAACTCGTTCTCTTCTACTGCTTGTTAGGTAATAGCATCACCTTCTACAAATTATCCCGAATGAAACTCAAGAAACCCCCTCAAACATGTGTTTTCAACACCTAAGGTGTCTCATACTGGCAGTCTCCAAATTTTATTCCCATGCCATGGCCTTCATGCAAATTCTTCCTCATTCCTCTTGCGCTATTACCACAAGCCTCTGTATACCATTCTCTTACATCTCAAGATGATCCCTTAACTTCATCACTATTTATCTCCCCTTTCAAAAAAAAAAACTCCTTAGAGGGCATATATGAAATGTAAAATTCTTAACAAACCATTCAAGGACCTTGACAATCAGGCCCTATTATTTCTTGCTGGCCTGATGCTACCAAATGCTTCTGAGCACCTTCACTATCATCATTGTTTGTACATACATGAGTTCACCTACCTTCACACTTGTATTTTTATTCATCTGTGCCTTATTCATGCCATTCCCTGAGCCCAAAATGAATTCTCCTCTCCTCTAATGTATTATCATACTCACTACTCAAGGATCAGCTCAACTAGTAGTTCCTTTTTGATCATTTTGCACTCTTCTAAAGGAGTGCAAGACCCTATATCTCCAACAGAGTATATGGGATGCTGCCCATCATAGCTGTTAGATGTTTACACATTTAACTGCCCTAGTTGGTGGTGAAATGCTTGTGAGCAAACACTATCTTAGTCATCATCATATTCCTACACTATTTATTCCCATGCTTTCACATTCAATAGACAGCCCTCCACAAATATTTGGTGAATAAATTTCATCAATCCTCTTTGCTTCTGTGTAATGATTACTGTTTCCAAATATAAGATATGCTTTTAAAAAATGAGAGTAGTGATAAGTAGATTACATTTAGCCTCAAGTTATGTTAAGCAGATTTTCTTCTCCAAGTTTATGGGTATTTATAAAAAAGGGCTCAAGAAACTGATAAACAACTATGTAACAAAAATTATTTATTTGCATAAACACTATAGCATCTATTTCTTATTGTTCCAAATTTAACAAGGATCCATATTTCTTCCTTGTAAGTCATTTTAAGGACAAACATCCACAGTAAAAGTAACTTTTAGGTCATGACTTTGAGCATAAATAGAATCTAGTATAAACATGAGCTAATACTTAAAAAAGAAAGCTTAACGCCAAGTTTCTTGAGTTAGTTGTAACCATTATAGGGTCATTCTTTAAAGACTAGCAAAAATTTAAAACTTTTAGAGTAGACAGTGAGTACATCCAAAGGAGTTCATATGCCAAACAAGGACAATACAAAGAAATAAAAAGACTTTTCCTTCTTTGCTGAATATTCTCGTTTTGCTCCTCCAGAAATCATTCTCCACCCTCTCCCATGCTCTGCCCTGAGAGACTGACCTATATAGTCAGCATCAATTGGACTCTCTTGCATTCTCGCTTCTCATTGAGTCTGGCCAATGGGAAGGAGATCAGAACGTGGGAAGAGTATGAAGTTAAGACATTTATCTCCTTGGATTCCTCTCTGCCAAACTACAGGCTGGCAGTGGCTGTGTTCCTGTTCCTGGACAGCAGTCCCTCTCTCCTATCTTCAGCTCTTGCTGGTTTCCACTAATATGATATCCCTTGCTTTAAGGTGTAGGGGTAGTGACAGCTTCCCACTGTTGCTGGCCCAAGGATGTTTCACCATGCCTTTTTGATTTCCCTTAACTCTGACTTTTGTAAATAGTCCTTTCATTAAACATAGTGAAAATACTTGGAAAGGAATTTGGCAAGTTAGTTTATAATGAAGAAAATATTTAATCTCAGCAATAGATAAAACAAAACAAATAAAATATAATATATGCTTAAGAGGAAAAACACTAAATTGTCAATTAAGAAAAATGAAGAAATGCAGAATTAAAAAATATAGATGAGAGAAAAAGAAAAATATGTGTAAGTTTTTTTTAATTTTATGATAATTTCTTAAACATAAATTTCTTAATTGTTCTGTTTTTGATGTAATTTTTTTCTAAGTAGACTAGAAATTATGACTAAAAACTTCTCTTTAATTTTTATCCTAAGCTGCTTCTTAGTATTTATATCTTTACAAAGTCACGCTACTCTTCTAGTGTTAAAACTAGTGTTAAAGAATTATATGAAATTTGTACTTTTACTGCCTTCCATGTTCCATGGACACTATGCTTTTGTTGCATCCAACTATGTATCACATTTCATTCTTTAAAAAAATATTTTTATTTATTTTTGGAGACAGAGAGTGTGCAAGCATGGTGGGGAGACAGGGGATGGGGCAAAGGGAGAGGGAGAGACAGACTCTCAAGCTGACTCCCCACTGAGGATGGAGCTAGATGCAGGGCTTGATCTCATAACCCCAAGATCATGACCTAAGCTGAAACCAAGAGTTGGATGCTTAACTGCATAAGCCACCCAGGAACCATCCCCCTCCTGGTATTCATGCCCTTATGTAATCTCTCCCCTTGAATGTGTGCTGCACCAAGTGAATTGTTTCAAATGAATAGAATATAGCAAAAGTGATGATTCCGGAGTTAGAAAAAGATTATGGCTTCCATCTTGGGTGCTCTGTCTTGTGTTACATATTTGTGATATTCTTAAAAGGTTTTAGAATGTGTTTTCTCTAGGTAAGCCTGGATGGCCCAGTTGGGTGAGCAACTGACTCTTGTTTTTGGCTCAGGTCATGTTCTCAGGGTTGTGAAACTGAGCCCTGCTTCAGGCTCCCTACTTATCATGGAGTCGCTTAAGACTCTCTCTCCTTCTCCTCCTGCCCCTCCCCCAACACCCCATGAGTGCATGCACTCTCTTTCTCTCTCTCTCTCTCTCTCTCTCTCAAATAAATAAATCTTTTTAAAAAAATGTTTTCCCTAGTTCTACTTTTCCCATCAAAAAGTAAATGGGGAAAAGGTTAGCCAATACTAGAATCTTACCAGCAGTAAACTGGTCTTAAAGGGAACAAGGACTAAGGAAGGAAAAGAATCAGTGAAAGATAATATAAAAAGCTACACAGATTTGAATCTAAAAGATGTACTTAGGGTACATCTTAGGGTACTAAAAGAAATTACTTCCATCTTTTGATGATCACTTGTCCTAATTATTTAAAACTAAGTATCTGTAATGTATAAAAGTTATAAATACATTATGATTTTGATTAGGACTATTAAAAGAAGACAGCCCTAGAAGTTACTGTTTTGTAACCTTAACTTCAATGAGGGAGAGGAGTCACCAAAACACTAGGACAATAAAATACAGTTCTCAGAAATATTAGATGGACGTTCAAATGATTGAAAAGTCAAAATTCTATGCTTATCAATGTATCAATTTCAACTGTAAAAGCAATGTTCAAAGACGAACAGGATTCAGTTGGGATGTAATGAGATTGAGAATAACTGACTGGCAAAACATGCTTTTTATAATACGCAGCGATATCAAAGTAGGGCCACAATGGGAAGAGAATACTTACTCTGAACGACAATGTTATATATTAGCACTAGAAAGAAAATGCAAAAGGGAAATTCAGTAGAGTGACTTTATATGAGGTTAGATTAGTAAATCACATGGTCAGAATTATCCTTAAGATCATGGGAATTCAGGGTGCCTGGGTGGCTCGGTGGGTTAAAGCCTCTGCCTTTGGCTCAGGTCATGATCTCAGGGTTGGGTTCTGGGATCGAGCCCCATATGGGCCTCTCTGCTCAGCGGCAAACCTGCTTCCTTCCCCCACTCCCTCCCCACCCACCTGCTTCTCTGCTCTAGCTGTGATCTATCTCTCTGTGCCAAATAAATAAATAAAATCTTTAATAAAAAAAAAAAGATCATGGAATACAGATTGTAACATATCTCAGCGTCCTTTCTCCAGCACTGCATCAGGTCTTTATTTTTCTGCTGTAAACCAGATGAAGAAGTCGGAGTATGTTACACAGAATCACATATCTTTCAACACCAAAATAATGCCAAGAATGGCAAAAGGCTCACAATATGAGAGGCACAAAGCAACCACGATGACTGAGGAACAGCAGGTTCACATCTCACATTGCAAGCTTGCTCCAGAAATAGCACAGGGGAATCACTCATATCATGAAAGACGTTATACTCCGTCTCTCTCCCTTTCTCTCACCCAGTCTCCCTCCCTCCTTTCTTATCCCTCCTCCTCTCCCTCTCCACTCCCATAAGGTAAATTGCATACGACAATAAGCCATTACAGTCAAACCAGGTAGAAAACATCTAGTTATAATGGCAGCTGACGGCAATGTAGCACTGATATTAAAAAAAAAAAAAAAAACAAGATCAGTAAGAATTTGTCCCATTGACTAGAGCTCAACTTCCGAACACAATAGGCCACAGTCACACCTTTACCGTTTGTTCCTTTTCTACACTGGGATTATACTAAGTACTCCCCTAGCATAGAGGAGAGATACATAGAGGAGGAGGGACTAGCACCACTCTAAAAGTCAAGAGACCTGGGCTCTAGATTGGTTCTACCCTACATTAACTGTACGAATATGACCAGGTCCCATGACTTTTCTAGACCTCAACTTTCTCTTTTTAGGAAGCATTATCCTAGACAGTGATCTCTCTAAGGCAATTTTTGGCTTTAGATTATGCATCTATTTCCCACTACATCATGTTGTGAAATCTATTTTTTTCTGGTACTATAATGAATTTCTTGTGAAGTATCACAGCCTAGTGCTTAAGAGCTGGGGCTCTGGCGTCCAGCAAGTCTGGGTTCATATCCCAGGGCTGCCACTTTCTAACTGAGACAATGGGCAAGTTGCCAACCTCTTTAAGCCTCTGTTTCCCCATCTAAAGTGGGGACAATAATATCCCTTTTGTAATAGAACGGCTGTGAAGATAAAGCAGGTAACATATATAAATACCTAGTATAGTGTCTGGCACATTGTAAGTCTTAAATATATGTTATCATTGATGATGATGTTATTGGAATAAAATGCATTAAATGTCTGTTAGGGGTGAAGCCCCAGGCCTTACTTACAGAAGAATATGAAGCAAATGATATCCTAGGATATCAAACCAACACCCCTCCTTCATTAGCTCGTTATGCCGATCCATAAAACTCTCCAAGTCAAATCTTGTCCAGGGTATCATATCTATTCTGGCTTCACATTCTAGGACAGGCTTCCCAACTATGGACAATAGTGTTTGCCTACAAAGAAATAGGAAACCTGTTTAAAACTGAGATTATCTGCTTGTATAAGGAAGTCAAAGAAGTTTATCTGAGATTTTATTCTGCTATAAAAATCACACAACTTTTTATAGCTTATCAACTTTTTTAAGCTTAAAAGGAAGATTTAAAAAGGAGAGTCAGAAAAATAGATGAAAATATCTAAAATTGGGCACCTGAGTGGCTCAGAGGGTTAAGCCTCTGCCTTCGGTTCAGGTCATGATCTCTGGGTCCTAGAATCGAGTCCCATGTCAGGCTCTCTGCTCAGCGGGGAGCCTGCTTCCCCCTCGTTCTCTGCCTATTTGTGATCTCTCTCTGTGCCAAATAAATGAATAAAATCTTTAAAAAATTCTTTAAAAAAAGAAAATGTCTAAAATTAAAATTCTGCTAACAGAAAGTTTGAAGGCAAGAACATATATGCCATACAAGAAAGTTAATTAAAAACAAATTATTTGAAAAGGCATTATGATAACAGAAAACACAATTAGAATGTTCATTTCAGTGGCTTTTATCCACCAAAGAGCAATTTAAACCCAAAACACAGAACCAATTCAAATCTAGAGAATACAACAGTGACAGTAAAATGAGTATTTCTTTTCTTAAAAAGCCTATTCTTCTAATGATATTAATCTAAGAAAACCTTACTTTTTTTTAAGATTTTATTTATTTATTTGACAGAGAGAAACACAGCTAGAGAGGGAACACAAGCAGAGGGACTGAGAGAGGGAGAAGCAGATTTCCTGCAGAGCAGGAAGCCCGATGTGGGGCTCGATCCCGGGTCTCCAGGATCATGACCCGAGCCGAAGGCAGTCGCTTAACCAACTGAGCCACCCAGGCGCCCCAGAAAACCTTACTTTTAATGGTATATACAATATAACCATTTTGTGCAAGAAAATGGATTCACGGGGCACCTGGGTGGCTCAGTCGTTAAGCATCTGCCTTTGGCTCAGGTCATGATCCCAGGATCCTGGGATGGAGCTTTGCATCAAACCTTGCTTAGTGGGAGCCTGCTTCTCTCTCTTCTCCTGGCTCATGCCCACTCATGCTTGCTGTCATTATATCTCTGTCTCTCTAATGAATAAATAAAATGAGAGAGAGAGAAGAAGGAAGGAAGGAAGGGAGGGAGGGAGGGAGGGAGGGAGGGAGGGAGGGAGGAAAGGGATGGAGGAGAAGGGAAGGAGGGAAGGAAGGGAGAAAATGGATTCATTTGGCTGATAAATTGCTTTAATTGATGAGTTTTCCACTCATACCAGCTTCTGGAACACTTGAATTTTGACTGTTCTATTCTACCTGTTTGCTCTAAGTGGGCATGTATGTCATGTTATCCATACCTTGCACTTCCCTAAACCTCAAGTGATTTTTATCCCAAAACACTTGTTATTTATTTTTTTGTTGCTTTTCACTTCACCACAGCTACTGGAAAATAAATACAACCTCAAAAGAAATAAAGATGAAATCAAATAAACATCTCAAAGTACTGCTCTTGATTTGTCTTGCCTTTGAAGGTAAAATAGGGCTTTGCTAAAAAGTAGGAAAGAGAAAGCCTAGGTTCTCTAGATTCACTCTAAGGGCCCCAAATGGTTTCTTTTGCCAGTCAGCACCTAGAACAAAGAATGAACAGCAATAGGATGTGATAATATGACAGCAAAACAACAACAAAACAATTTTTATCTAATAAGAATTTTTAATTACTTGGAAGCAGTTAATATTTGGATAATTAAAATCAAAAGAAAACAAAAACATCAACAAAACCTCCTATGATTAGGGCGCCTGGGTGGCTCAGTTGGTTGAGCGACTGCCTTCGGCTCGGGTCATGATCCCGGAGACCCGGGATTGAGCCCCACATAGGGCTCCCTGCTTGGCGGGAAGCCTGCTTCTCCCTCTCTCAGTGCCTCTGCTTGTGTTCCCTCTCTAGCTGTGTTTCTCTCTGTCAAATAAATAAAATATTAAAAAAGAAACCCTCCTCTGATTAATTTTTACAATTGGTCAGTTTGTTGATAAAAACCTAAGCATGTACGTTCTGTGGAAAGAATTCTGAATCTATTTCAGAGATGCCTGGCTTCAATACCTGACTCTATTTCTGACACTGCCTTCAGAGCCTCTGAATATTAATTTAAGTTCTAGGCCTCAGATTCCTTGCAACTTCATCCAGATGTCGCAAGGATCAATCTGACAGAGTAAGATATGAAATATCCCCTTGCTATAATATGTATGTAGGGAAAACTTTCAAATAGAGCAAAGGACAGAGGGGAATGGTATAGATATTAAACTTCAACTTAAGGATCCCTTCCTATAGAACAGTGCTTCTCAAATGTTAGCACACATCAGAATCATCTGGAGGACTTCTTTAATGAAGAACACTATCTCCTTGAGAACAACCCGCGGGTTGTTCAGTGATGCTGATATTGATGCTGATATGGTTGCTCAGGATCACACTGAAAACACTGTTTTAGAATGCTGGAGGGTAAGCCACATCCACTATCTCCATACCCACAAGTGTTGCCAGCAAACAAATTCATGTCTATTCACACAATACCCAGCTCTCCCTCTCCCTGGCATTCATTCATTCACTAGAAAACAATTTTATAATACTCTTAAGACGATTTCATTATAAAGTGAAAGACGGAGACTTTCATTATCCAGAAAAGAGAGAGAGAAAGGGGCAGAGATAAAATTTGAAAAAAAATTGTTTTTTTCTCCCCAATTGGAGTATAATATAATTTCTCCCCAATTGGAGTACAGACTCTTAGAGAAAAAGTGACTTATCTTATCTACCTTTATCCTCCTCATACACATGCCTAATACATGCCCGCTACATGGCAGACCCCTAATAAATGTTTACTGGATTAAAAAAAAATGATAATCAAAGTAATAGAAAATATCGGCCTTAAAAATAATAGCTGCTATTTATTAAATATATTTCCCCCAAAAGATTCTTAAAAATTGGTCTGATCATAATTATAAGAAAAAAGGTTTAGGACATAAAATTTTATACCCACTGTTTTTTTAAAAAATATTTTATTTATTTGTCAGAGAGAGAAAGGACAAGCAGAGGGAGCAGCAAGGAGAGGGAGAAGCAGACTCCCTGCTGAGGAGGGAGCCTGATGTGGGACTCAATCCCAGGGCCCTGAGCCAAAGGCAGACTTAACCAACTAAGCCACCTAGGTGTACCTACTCATTCTTGATTAAAACATTTTCAACTATGCACAGACATCAACAAATGTTTATGGAGTAATTAGAACATGTGAGGCACATTCCAAGCACTGGAGATAAGGCAACCTATGAGAAGAAACCTAACGGAAGTGAAGGAGGGAGCCACATTGAAATCTGTGAGAAAGCATTCAGGCAGAAGGAATAGCAGACACAAAGGCCTTGAAATAAGCACTTGCTATGAAGGAGAAACAAGGAGATTAATGTGGCTAGAGAAGAGTAAGTGAGGAGGAGCATGTTAGGGGAAGATGAGTTCAGAATGGAGGGGTTGGAACCAGATCTTGTAAACCATCATATAAATAGGGACTTTCACCCTTACTGAAATGGTCATTGGCTGGCTGCTAGAATGGCCTTTGGAGGACCAAAGGTAGACATGAAAAAACCAGCAAGGGGCTATGCAGCAACAGAAATAGATGCTACTAGCTTGGACAAGGGTAAGTAACCAGGATGACGGTAAGAAATAGTCCAATTCTGGATATATTTTGGACAAGAGAGATTATAAGATTTTCAAGTGAATTTGACAACACAAAGGTTTTATTTTGTTTGATGAACTGGATTACTCCATTGTTATTGGCTTAAGCAACTGGAATGCCAGATTTGACACTTAATAGGATGAGTAATACTTAAGAAAGTTCAGATTTGGATAGGGAAAATGAGAGTTCAGTTTGGGGCCTGTTAATTTTGAGATATCAAGTATACAGTGGGAGGTATTCATTCACAAGAGAGCTAAGAGTTAAGAAGTAAACACTGGATTTATATAGGTGGCATTTAAAGCCATGAACCTAAATGAGATCATCTAGGGAATAAGAGTATATAGAAGAAAGCAGAGTTGAAAAACAAGCCCTGAGACATCACCACATAAAGCGACTAGGGAGATAAAAAAGAACCAGCAACGAAAGTCCAGTGAGCTAAGAAAATTTTTAAAAATTTTAATTCCAGTGTAGTCAACATACAATGTTATATTAGTTTCAGGTGTACAACAGAGTGATTTCAACAGCTCCAAATATTACTGAGCGCTCATCAATGTAAGAGTACTCTTAACCCCCTTCGTCTATTTCACCCATCTCCTCACCCACCTCCCCTCTGGTAACCATCTGATTGTTCGCTATAGTTAGGATAAAAAAAGAATTGTTTTAAAGTGGCATCTTAGGAGCCCAATGAATAGAAGAGAAAGTGATTGTCAGTTGCTACAGAAAGCTTGAGATAAGGACAAAGAACTGATTGTTGGGTATAATAACATGAAAGTCACTGTGGTACCAACAATACTGTCTACTCATTTACCCTCTCTGGAAAAATTACTTGAGGAAGAAAAATTACTCAAGGAAGAAAAATTACTCCAGTCAAATGGCAAATTAATCCAAATGAACAAAACTCAAGAAATGAGTGTGATAGCAGGCACAAAATGGTTAGGAGCAATGAACCCAGTAAAACAAAGTTAAATTACTTCACTGTGGCTGTAAATGTTCATGTAATTAATTACTGAGAAAATGGTTTTAAAAGAGACATAATACATAGATAAAATATTCCTATATGGATAATGATGTGAAAATACATTTTCAGATTATTTCTATAAAATCTTTGAAGTATTGAGGGAAGAGGGAGGGATAAGAAAGGATAAATTTAAGCATGTTAAATATGTGTTCTTATTTATTTGGAGATTATAGATACTTTTATTTTGAATATTGATAAAGTCTATATGTATTGATTAAAAGGTACCACTAGTAGAAAAGAAAATGAAAACTTTTCAAGCATTTTTTTAAAAAGTCATAAGTGAAAGAATTGAAGGCTAAAATAAAGCATACCAACAAAGTGTCAAAAACCACAAAATAAAATAGTGGCAGGCATAGGACCTTTCATATGAGCAATCAAAATAAATATTACTTGGCTACCTTTTTAACAAGAGTAAAGAACTATTAATACAAAAGATAATCCTAAAACAAAAGGACACAAAAGTGTGGTGGATACCGTGTATCTCATATATAAACAGATTAGCTATGACAATATTTGTTTTTTAGTAAATTTTTTAACCTTTTTTTAAATTTGAATATAGCTGACCTACAATGTTACATTAGTTTCAGTTGTCCCATTTAGTGATTCAACAAGTTATACATTGTGCTAAGTTTACCCCAAGTGTAGCTAACACTCATCCCTTTACATCACTATTACAATATCACTGACTGTATTCCCTGTGCTGTGTCTTTTATTCCTGTGACTTATTCATTACATAACTGGAAACCTGTATCTCCTGTTCTACAGTAAATTTAATTCACAAAAAATTAAATGGAGGAAAATAGATATTTTATATTGATTAGCAAGTACAATTGAAGTAGATATAACAATCCCATACTTTTATATGCCAAAACACACAATATCTAGTTATATAAGGGAAAAACTGAGAAATATTAAGAATTTCATAAATCTAAAATACCAGTGGAAGACTCTTGTCTCAGAATTTGTTAGCTCCTCAGACAAAGGAAAAATAAGGATTAGAATAATCCAATTAATAACTTGATGAATTAACAGGTTCACACATTTGACTCTTTAGAAAATTTATCTACATTTGAATATTCATTTCAAATATCCATAGAATATTTATTTTTTAAAAAATATTTAATTATCTATTTTAGAGAGGGGAGGAGCAAAAGAAGAGGGAGGAAAAGAGAGAATCTCATGCAGACTCCCTGCTGATCGGGGAGCAGGATGTGGGGCTCAGTCTCACAACCCCAAGATCATGACCTGAGCCAAAATCAAGAGTCTGATGCAAGGGGTGCCTGGGTGGCTCAGTCGTTAAGGTTAAGGGTCTGCCTTCGGCTCAGGTCATGATCCCAGCGTCCTGGGATCAAGCCCCACATCGGGCTCCCTGCCTGGAGGGAAGCCTGCTTCTTTCTCCCTCTGTTACTCTCCTTGCTTGTGTTCCCTCTCTCGCTGTGTTTCTCTCTGTCAAATAAATAAATAAATAAGATCTTTAAAAAATTTTAAAAAAAATAAAAAGTTGGATGCATAACCAATTGAACCCTCCAGATGCCCCTCCACAGAGTATTTATAAAAATTAATCATTTAATAGGCAACACAGAAAGCCTTAATGAAGTCCTAAACCAAGAATAGTTTAGTAATTTTCTTTGACCCAAAAACAAATACAAACAAAAACAACTTAACAGATAACAAAAAAAATCTAACCAGTTATAGATTCTGGCAACTAGAAATTAAGTCATGAGAACCAATGAGAAAATTAAAACTAAAGTTATAAACTATTTGAAATTGATATCAAAAACAGTATACAAAAACAGTATACATTCAAATCTAAGAAATATGGCCAAAGCTGTACTTGAGGGGAAACTAGTTCCTTGTTCCTTTCACTCTCTGTGTTTTGAAATCCAGTTCATTAAATGCCTCCATCTTGGCAAAACCATTCTGTACCTTTTATTTGGCATTAATTTTCATACTTTTATGTTTTTCTCAGTACCTTTTAAAAATCACTTTGTTTCACATTTACATAACTCTGCTTGGCTTTATAGACACTTGAATTTGTGCCCATATCAACCCAGTGGACTTCCTGCTACTAGAGTGTAGGGAGCAAGCTTTGTCACCTTTCTATCAACTCAGGACACACTGTTGGGAGACCCAGCTCTCTAACAGTAAGACTGTAGGTTGGGGAGATCAGATAGACTCAGGTTAGCATTCTAGTCCCATTATTTCAGAGCTGATTCCAAGCTTGTCTAACATGGGACAAGCTATTAACCCTCTGGCCCTCCTTCTTCACTCAGAAGTCTGCTTCAGAGGTCTACATAATAAAACACCAAGCACAATATCTGAAACACACCTTTGCTAGATAAACAGAAGCTGTTGTGAACATTAAAAAGTTACACAAGTAAAGGAAAAACCTAAGAAATAGGTGATTAGTGAGAAACCATGGACTTTGGAGCCTGACTCAGGAAATTCTGGTTCTGCCAATCACTTAACAGTATGACCTTGAGCAAGTGACTTAAAATCTCCGAGTCTCCGTCTCCTCCTCTGTAATTCTGTAAAACTATTGTTGAGTTTAGAAACTGGCAATATAAAATGCTTAGTAGGGTGCCTGGCACACAGTAAGTGTTTGTAAACAGTAGCCCTTGTTGTCACTCTCACACTGCCTCAGTGAGAGGTCTGCATGAATGCCTCCTGAACTGAATTAGAGCCTTACTGTCAGAATCTTACTTGGGTTGGCTTGGTCCTCGGATAACCCAACAAGGGCCAGAAATGATAGTAAGTTATCAATTTAGTGAGGCAAGTCTTCAAGAAGCCCCAACATGTGACTGTGGTTCAGCTGGGGTCAGAGTAACTGAGGCCTCACAATTAAAAAAGTAATCTCATATGAGGTTGTCTTGCTGAATAATTCGTTAAAAATCCTTTTCATGAAGTTAGATCATTAAAATTGACACCAGAGCAATCTCTGAGAGCCCAAGGCAGGTCTCACTCCTCATTAATATAAATTAAATTTCTCAGGAGATGCTGTGAGTCTCCCCACCTGACAAACAGTGTTGACATTTACTGGATTTCCCTCTGACCTTTCTGGACCTAAGAAATCCCTCCAAATATTAGCTATGAATAAGCTATTATTTTGCTTTTTACTTTACAACTATTCTTATGAATAAAGTGATTTTTGTCTACTTTATTTTTCAGAAAGACTCTTCATTTAATGTGTCACCTTCCATTTTATGCTTAAGAATACATGAAGTTCTGCATGCCTAAAAAGGAGCAAGTGTGAAATGAATGACAATTCTGGGGCATTATTCTGTACTGAAGGTCTTTTTGCTTCCATTAAATAAAGACAGGTGATTTTTTTCTTCCTTAGAAGTCAAAGCTAAAAGTCTTTCAATTGGTTTATCAAATACAAGCAATTGATATTAAAGGTATACTAAAATATCACTGTTATTCCTTTTTGTTGGTACCTAGTGAATTTCATTAAATTACATAGTTGTAAAATGTTAAAAGGGACAAAGCTTCTTGTTAAGTGAGTGATTGGGTGGAGGTGGGATGCTGAGAATATTGTTATTAAAATATGCAAACATGAATGTTCACCAGGGATAGTGTAGACTGAAACTTTTAGCTCTGCCACTTCCCTGAATCCAGCTGTCAGTCTATCTAATTATTACAGTGCCATTCTGGCAGATGAATTTTGACAAATTATAGAATCTTACAGCCAGAGGCATCTTTGAAATTACCTAATACAACCTATATATTACCGATCAGAAAAATGAAGTCTGGAGTCATTTGCTCAAAGCTCTAAAACTCATTAGTGGTCAGAGCCAATGCTACCACTGAGCTCTCTTGGTCTCTGCCCCATTCCACATTCCTTTACATTAGGATTAAAGATAATGCCACCTCCACTATAGAGGTTCATGGCCAGGCAGAGGGTAGGGGAACAGGGGCAGGGGTCACAGCAGAAGACTGAGAAAAGCAAAGAGTGACTACCTAGTCAGAGACTTTAGGAGTACTGTCATCATCTGATAATGAATCTTTAGGAAAGTCAGTAATAACAGAAATGTCAGTTGGTCACTGTGGCTAGCCTGGTAATCAGCCTTAAGAGATGTTAACAGTCAAAGGAAGAGTGCACACTAAAGCTTCACAGAGTGGGACCACCCACAGATTAAAACACAATAGATAAAACACTATTCGTACTTGGTCATAGAACCATCTGATTATCTAAAGTTTCCAAATGACCTCCTAATAAGGCTCAACAAGATCATAATGAAGCGATTCCCATTAGCATCAACTTGAGTTTTGATTCTATCAAAATCTCCATCATAACTCCAGACAAAGATTTAGAAACACAAGCCCCTCGGCCAATAAATATCTTTTCTTTTTGACCAAATTTTAAAGAATGCTTTTTATCACTTTAGAACACTCTAGTAGTGGAAAACAAAATGTGAAGCATCATTGTTCACAACGGTTCCTACATGTACTTTTGAAAGAGGGTAGGAATGCTCTGGTCACAATCTTGAACATGTCATCAATCTCTGAGACAACATAATTTTCTCCTAAAAATTGATTTTCTACGAGTAAATGGAAATAAATTTCCTCTTAAAAAATGAATATAATTTTTGGAGGAATCATTTACCCAAGACTTAGTTCTTAGCTTTGAATGCTTAAATATGATCACTAAAAATATATATGAATGGAAAGTAAGATTTAAAAATCAAGATGTACAGCCAAATTGATTTATAAAATAAATTATGATCCTCTAACATACCATTTTTTTTCCAACCTCTCAAATTCCGGTTAATAAAAATATATATACTGAAAGGCATTTGAAGGTAAAGATCTTTTCCCCTCACACTATTATTTCAACTCTAGGTAAATAACTCAAGTAAAATTATAAGTGAGGAATTGAGAAACAATACTAAAAAAATGCATTTTCCCCCAAAATCAATTTAATAAATAGTACTGAATAACTACAGTGTGCAAGGCCTTCTTCTAAATGCTTCATGAGAGCAATCCCTGAAGAAACTTCCATTCTGGTTATAAAGTAACTACAAAAAAAACCCACTATGATACCGAACCTAATGTAGGCGGAAGAGTGGGGAATCAGAGAAGCTTCAAGAACAGCAACATTTGAGAGGGGATGTGCAGGAAGGATAAGATTTTGAAAAATAGGGCAGGATAGCAAATCACAGAGTAGAGCAGTTTCCTGGTCCCAAGCTATCAATTAAAAAGCCTTTGAAGGAGGGGGGTTTTCCTGCTAACAATATTAGACCACTTTATGCTGTCTTTAGATTACATTTTTTAATTTATAAAACATTTTCTCCTTTTCCTCCCCCTCTCCACACCCCTCCTCCTCCTCTTTCTTCTTCAGGAATAGATACTGGGGGTTTGAGGTGACCCCCCTGATGTCCCTATTGAGAGAAAATACACAAAAAGATCAAGGGCTTCCAAATAAAATCAAGCACTCTTTTAAAAATTTCTCAGAAATGCTATGGGAGTCATATTCTAAGACATATACTGGACAAGTATTATTCCTATTGTATCTATCACAAAACAGGTTCAGAGGGCATATGATTACCCAAATGAAAACAGTGGGTGAAAAGCAGCAACTGTAGGAACTCAGCCAGGTTGTCCAATGTTAAGAGCTTTTCACACCAGCTTACCAATGTGAGGATGAAAATCAGAGTCAGGCTATTTCATAGTAAAATCCCAAGTGACATCTAGCCCCTGTTCTTAAGCAATAATGTGACTATAACATCAGATACAAGCTATGAAAATTTCCTTTTCTCCTCCAAGACACAGTGTAATAAAAGTCACAGGAGAAAAAGGAGTGTATTTTTTTAAACCTGTATTTTAAAAACTAATAAAAACAGATAACAAAAAGTAAACAAGTTCCTATGAAATGAGTTAAAATATCATAAAAATCTAGAGTTTTAAAATCATTAGATCCACATTTCTAAATTGATCATGATGCCTGATTATGGGAAAATCAAATTTGCTGAAGGCAGATTTATTATTGAGGAAATTTTTTATGTAAAAAAAAAAGTATACTAAAAATATGGTCAAAGCCAACATGTTTTGTGGTTGTTGGTGTTGTTTTCTGACAAGATTCCATATCTACTGAACTGAAGTATGGCTAATAAACTGGGGATCTGACTAGACAGCCAGACAGCTCCTAACTCAGCATTGTTACTAACTGGCTTCGTCAAGGTAACTCATCTCTCTAGAACTTAGTTTCTGATCTGAAAAATGAAGCAATTCAACTAGGTATTATTTATATGTTCTTCTTTTCTAAAATTGAGTCTATTAAAACTCAAGCTTCTGGACATATGCGATGCAATTCAAAAGACTTCATGAGCCATTTTCCCCTGATAGAATATAATAAAACTTGCACACCTGAATACCTAAAGTGCACACAGAACAGATAAGTCAAGCTTCATGAAACCAATATAATACCCCAATACTTACACAGCACTTTAGTGTTTCACAGTGTGTTTTGACTTCATGTTTCCTCCACACCTTGAGGCCTGCAAGTACTCACAAGTACTTGCAACAGAAACACAAACGAATGAACTATATCTTTCTTGCAATGCTGGAGATGTTAAAATAAAAACAGGGATTCGATGTGGTATTTATAAAAGTTCTGGAAGCATTTGTTACAATGATTAGCCAAGGCCCATGGTAATTTTACTCTGGAGGAATTTATAACAGCAGATTATATAACTCAGCTAAAATGGCCTCCAGGTATAGTATACTGTTTAAACTACAATGAAGGTTAAAGATAGTTTAGAGACATAGGGTCATGGGTGGCAAGAGATAATCTTGGTTTGATTTAGGGAGCTCTATAAATAAAAACAGTTTCATTCACTTTCACCTTTATATTTTGACATCTGGAGACTGGTTTGTGGAATCAGGAAAATGACAGATGAGACTGAACAGGAAATCCTATTCGGTTCATGTCCCAGGGATATTATTTAACAAAAGTGCTGAGTGAGCTATTGCAAAGGCTCAGCTGGAGGGAAAGCATTCACTATATGCTATTTATGATGCTGGTAGAAACATCTCAGAAGGTATAAATTTTGGCAACTTATACACATTCCTTTAGGCATTTTCCTGTATTGGTTCCCTGCCTTCTATATACAAAAAATTCTTATCCATCACAAAAAGGAGAGAGATTATTTCCAATAGGAAGCATATGCATTTTGATGATAAAAGGAAAGCCAATTCAGTATATTTTGAGGTACTTGGTCAGAAAGTAAACACATCTTGCTTGTGAATATCACTGAAGACAGTCTTCTCTGCATCTACTACATGATACTTCATTAGGCACGTGATTTTGAGCACACACATGCACACATACACACACACAAACTATTAAAAAAACATTAGAGATCTTTGTCAAAATACTGAATATGTAGATTTAAAAAAAGAATAGTTATGCAACCAAAATAATAATGATTTCCACTGAAATGTTTGATCCCTATTATCAGTGAATTCTGTTAGAAATCTAACAAGCAATTATAATCTTCCCCAACTTCCACAAATGATAACAGTAGCAAAAACCTGAATTTCAGTTTTTTTGGACTCTTAAAAAAGTGCTAAGAATCTAAGAATCAAAAGAAATGTGCAAAGAAATTTTAGTTGCAGAGCATAACCTTGATAATTCTGAGCCAAATTACATGTTTTATTTAAATCTCAAAATATCAAACCTCAATCTTAAGCAGAAAGTTTTTTATACATTGTATTATTTGGTTTGAGGATACATTAATGTGGATTTAAAATATTCATATCAAAGTAAATTAGGCTTAGAAATAAACTTGTAAATTTTTAGGGCACCTGCATGGCACAGTCAGTTAAGTGTCCAACTCTTGGTTTCTGCTCAGGTCGTGATCTCAGGGTTGTGAGATGGAGCCCCCCAACCCTGCATTAGCCCCGAGATTAGCCTCCCAATGAGCCCCACATTCAGCATGGAGTCTGCTTGGGTTTCTTCTCCCTCTTCCTCTGCCCCTCCCTCTCTGTAACTCAAATAAATAAAATAAACCTTTTAAAATAGAAATAACCTTGTAAATTCTCAAATGTATTTCCTCTGCATGATAATAGTCCAGGTATGACATCTGCTGCTACTTCAGAGGTGATCTATAACCTACTTTGCCTTTACTTACATTTATATTTATATTTTTATTCACTTTTCTTTTTGTCTGTTTTTTTGTTTTTGTATTATGTTAAGTTAGCCAACATATAGTACATCATTAGTTTTTGATGTAGTGCTGAACAATTCATTAGATGCATTTAACACTTAGTGCTCATCACAATACGTGCCCTCCTTAATATCCATCACCTGGTTATCCATCCCCTCACCCTCTCCCCCTGAAACCCTCAGTTTGTTTCCCGCAATCCGACAAACCATGAGAGACTCTCTACAACTTTTCAGTAAGATTTTTCTTACAAAAGTTGAACAATTACAGCTTGAGCTTTAACTGTTCACAGGACTGACAGAATAATTTATACCTTAGGTCAAGTCAGAGATGGGAAGGAGATAGTGAGTGGGAGGTTGGAAGAACGACATGAGATATCAGAATCACCAGGGAGCCTCTATTGTTCTTAACCTGCTAAGTACTGTCCAGTCCTGCCCTCCCCAGCACCCTCCCGCCTACCCAACCCCCCTCCCACCACCCAACCCCCACCACCTGCAATTCTGTTATGCTGGAAAGAGATAAGAGTAAGGATAAGGATAAGGATAAGGATAAGGATAAGGATAAGGAGAAGGAGAAGGAGAAGGAGAAGGAGAAGGAGAAGGAGAAGGAGAAGGAGAAGGAGAAGGAGAAGGAGAAGGAGAAGGATAACATCTGCCTTTGAGAAAGCTCCACAACTTTAAGAATACTGACCCTGGTAACTGGAAGAGAATATCTTTGGGATGATATCAATATGAAGTCAAGGAACAAAGGGTTCTGAGGTTCCATAAACCTAGTAATGACATATGCTATATCTCCCTTCATGGGATTCACACTGCACATCAGCACGGTGAGCGTTTCAAAAAGTTTAGGAGTAAAGAAACCTATTTAACTTTATTTAATGATGTTAAAATTTTATTCATCTATTAAGCTTTCCCTCAACACCAATTTGAGAGGATAATTTAGAAATCCTGAAGTATTTTGGAAAATGTCCCTATTCCATTGTATGGGGGCTCTGTGCCAGAGTATATGTGTACTGGCACTTTAGTACAGTGACCAGGTTTCTAAGAACATCCAGTAAAAGCTTCAACTTATTCAAGTACAAGGTTATTTACTTGGTAATGGTATCACAGTGGTTATTAAATGCATTAGCCTACTCAAAAGCCACCATGAGCACTGCTAAAACTGTCTGTACCATTGGGTCTCTGAGAGCACATTGGCCAGAGTTATAATGGCTGCTTAATCTCAACTGTTTCTAAAGAAATAAGGCCACTTGTTATACCTCAAATGTCTCTTCTTTCTCATCTCCATATCATACTTTTGGTTTTTTTATTCTGCCTGGAATGCTCCCCCTACCAGGTCTCTAAATTTCAGTCTTACTAACCTAAGTCCATCTATCTACGTAAACACCAGCTCCTCCACAAAGCCTTTCCTAGTTTTCCACAACTGGCTGGCTTCTACCTTCTTTAAAACTCCCAACCACTGTGAGTATCTCTTCAAGCAAGAAACAAATTCTTGTCATATAACCATAGGTCTTCTAATCTCACCCTCATAAGTTTCATCTAATTCAACAGAGCAGTGTCTCAAAGAGTTTTATTTTAATAGCATCATTTTCACAATATAAATGCGTTTCAAAACCACTTAATAACATGCATCTAAATAAGAAATATCACAACCAAATGCAATAGGATTTAGTGTTACTAGGATTTAAAACTAGCAACAATCTACGTTGGGCCAGCAAGTGAGTGATTAAGTGCTACCCACACAATGTCATGTCTGACATTTAATGAGGGAGTCACATGGATATAGAATACGTTTCACTCAATGATTAATATAAGCTCACTATATTTGGTTTCTACTTGAACATTTCACCTTTTTTTCCCCCATCCCTGAACTCAGCCAAGGGCATGGGATAAATATGACTAAAAATCAGGAAGTTTTGATGAACCAAACATATAAGAATAAGACTCTTCTAGGAGAAAATGAGACCTTCCTCCATTAAGTCATTTTTAGACCAATTGCAATTATTTAAAATAAACTCAAATAATATTGGTGACCTCTCATGGGGGCAACTGGTTTACTTGGGAACACAAATGACAGAGAAACTTTTCATTTATACACTTTTATATCTATAGTAGGTAGAGCTGTGTCCCCCAAAAAAGACATGTTCAAGTCCCAACATCCCTCTCCCCATACTTATGAATGTGACTTTATTTGGAAAGTGGGTCTTTGCAGATATAATCAAGTTTTTAAAAAGAGGTCATAGTGGATTAGGCTGGGCCCTAACCCAATAACTAATGTCCTTAAAAGAAGAAAGAAAATTCAGTACAGACATAAAGTACACACAGGGAGAACCTCACTGATGACAGCAGCAGAGAATGGAGTGATACAGTTGTAGGCCAAAGAACACCAAGGATTTCCCTAGCCAGTAGAAATAAGAAGAGGCAAGGAAGGATTCTTTCCTAGCGTCTCAGAGAGATCATGGCCCTACCAAAACCTTGTTTTCAGACTTATAGTCTCCAGGACATAAGAAAATGAATTTCTGTTGTTTAAAACCACCCAGGATGGCACTTTGTTATGGCAACATTATGAAAATAACACAGTACTTTTAAAATTGTATACATTGCAACTATACTACACATTCAAAAATTAATCAAATTAAAGTAAGTTCAATGGAATGAAAACATAAGCCACAGACTGAGAGAAAATATTAGCAAAAGATATATCTGATAAAGGACATTGTCATTTAAAATATACAAAAAAAACCCTCTTAAAACTCAATGGTAAGAGGGGTGTCTGAGTGGCTCGGTAGGTTAGGTGTCTGCCTTCGGCTCAGGTCATGATCTCAGGTCCTGGGATCAAGCCCTACATCAGACTCCCTGTGCAGTGAGGAGCCTGCTTCTCCCTCTCCCTGGCCCCTGCTCATGTTCACTGGTTGTCTCTCTCCTCAAATAAATAAATGAAATCTTAAAAAAAAAATCAACTCAATGGTAAGAAAATAGATAAGTAACTAAACAGTAAAAAAAAAAAAAAAACAGAAAACAGCCCAATTGAAAGTCAGCTAAAATCCCAGAACACACTTCACTAAAGAAAATATACAAATGGCAAATAAGAATATGAAAACATGCTCCATCTACATCATATGTCATCAAGGAAATGCAAATTAAAACAATGAGGTACCACTATATATCTAGTAAAACGCTCATATCTGGAACACTGACACGACCAAATAAATGCTGGCCAGGAGCAACCAGGAACTCTGATTTCATTGCTGGTGGAAATGTAAAAAGGTACAGCTACTTTGGAAGACAATTTGACAGTTTCTTACAAAACTCAACATACTCATTACAGAATCCAGCAATCACACCCCTTGGTATATACCCAAAAAAGTTGAAAACTACGTCCACACAAAAATCTGCACACAAATGCACATAGCAGCTTATTTATCATGGTCAAAACTTAGAATGAACCAAGATGTCCTTCAACAGGTGAATGAATAAATAAACTGTGGTACACCCAGACAATAGAATATTATTCAGCGCTAACAAGAAATGAGCCACCAAGCTATGAAACTTACATGGAAAAGCTTCAATGCATATTACTAAATTAAGAAGCTAATCTGGCAAGGTTACACATGCACAATTCCAACTATGCGACATTCTGGAAAAGGAAAAAGAATGAAGACAATAAAAAGATTAGCAGTTGCCAGGGAGTGGAGGGAGGGATGAATAAGCAGAGCACAGAGGATTCTCAGGGCAGTGAAACTTTTCTATATGAAACTATTATGGTGGATCCATGTCATTATATATTTGTCCAAACCACAGAATGTACAGCACCAAAGGAACCCTAATGTAAATTATAGACTTTGGGTGATAATTATGTGTCAACATAGTTTTGTCAACTGTAAAAAATGTACCACTCTAGGGTGAATGGTGATAATTAAGGTCATCCATGTGTGGGGTAGGGGGTAAGTGGGAAATCTTTGTACTTTCCATACAATTTTGTTGTGAATTTAAAACTGCTCTCAAATACAAATTCTAATAAAAATATTTTTAATTCATAAAGTAAGCCAAAAAGCTTTTTTTTTTTTTAAGTAAATTTTACCCGTCCCTGTCCCACCCCACCCCACCCCAGCCCCGGGGCACCTGGCTGGCTACCTCAGTAGAACATATGACTCTTAGCTTTAATAGGACATATGACTCTTGGCTTTGGGATTGTGAGTTTGAGCCTCATGTTGAGTGTAGAGATTACTTAAAAAAAAAAAAATCTTAAACAAGAAAAGTAAATGCTATTCCCAATGTGAGGAACTCACAGCCCCAAGGTCAAAAGCCACATGCTTTACTGACTGAGCCAGCCAGGTGCCCCGGGGTCTGCTGCTTTTTTTTTTTTTTTTTTTCTTTTTAGATTTCATTTATTGGAGAGAGAAAAAGCATGAGCAGGGAAAGGGGAAGAGGGAGTGGGAGAGAGAAGCAGGTTCCCTGCTGAGCAGAAACCCTGACACAGGGCTTGATCCCAGGACCCCAGGATCAAGATCTGAGCCAAAGACGAACACCTAATGGACTGAAGCACCAAGGTGCCCTCTGCTCTTTACTAGCCCTCTGCTAAATTTACTAACCATCTTGAACCCATGACTAAAATATGTTATTTTTCCTCTTAGCTTTACATGTTCCTTTGTTCTTTTCACTTGTTTACTCAAACTTCAACTGAAGTGCTAATTCTGTGCCAGAATACTGTGGTAGCCTGGGAAAGGTTCTAGAGAATCCAGAAATCAGATATTTTTGTCCTTTAAGATGATGTCTATTCTAATAAATAACTGTAGAGGAAATAGATTATATCAACTTGTAGTGAAAGCATTACTCATGTATCAGGGAATTAAGATTAAGATCAAGTTTTTAAGTGCTATTCAACTATGTACATGAGACAGATGATCTTTCTCCTTCCCTCCATTCAAAGATTAATGATATCATTACTTGACTCTTTTGAGAAGGCTCTTAGGGACAAGATGCAAGCTGTAAGAGAGTAAGTTCACTGGATATGTACCATGGCATGAAAACCCTATGAAGAATTCTGAAAAGGAAGAATACATATAAAACTTTTAAAAACATACTTGAGAAAAGTGTTGAAAATGGAAGAAGATTCTGAAATCACTAAAACTCTAGACCTAAGAGAATGATAACTAGAGACAAAGGATGGAGGGTTCTATCATCTTAAAAAAGTGGGGAAGAGTGTCTTATATTTATTTGGAAAAGATACTGATCAAAAACAACATTATGTACAAAAGGCTCAACAAACTTCTTCACACTATCCTCTCTCTTAACCTTCTGTTCCAATGCTATTGCCGAATTAAGAAAAAATTGATAACTCAATTTCCAAAAATTGACAGCAAAATTTAGTGTTTCCTCCTCATGAAAAAAATTGGAAGAAAACATTTAAAAGAAATGGTGTCCTCTCTTAGAACCAGGTCCTCAATCTTCTTAGAAGTAAAAATAGAGCAAAAGTATCAGACATCATGTTAACAGGCATCTTCACATCCAAAGGATTGTTGTATAAACCTGTAGTTTAAATCTTTGCAAAAAAAAAAAAAAAAGGTACAGTCTCCCTTAGTGCCTAATTATATATATGCACTGGTATCCTTCAAGATAAAAGAACACTACCTTAGAGAGTGGTATTTTTTTTAACGCTCCTAAAAAAGAAAGAAAAAATAACAAGCTACTCTCTATATTAGGAATCACATGCAACCAAGCATTTAAGAAAATTACCATAAAGTTAAAACAAAGAGCTACTGTCCTATGAAATACACATGGAGTTTCACTATATCCCAAATCCTAATATCACTGTATTTGGGGAGTTGGATGTGTATCAATAGAAGAGAATGAAGAAAAAGGATAAAGCTGGAAAATCTGGCTTAGAGGGGAAAAGGACTTGTGGTAACAACGTCTTGCTCAGAATACCCCTGATCAACTTGATTAGATCAACCTTAAGTTATCAACAGGTTAGGAGCTCGTTCCCCCAAAGGACAGAGATATTTGAGTAAAACTTCTCATTCTGCTTGTACTGGTATTTGATAAAAACTTCAAATGCAATAAAGTAAGGATTCAAATGCATTAAAATAAGGACTACTTGCTTTAAAAAAGACCAAGCTGCATAATGCTGTTTCCTCAGTAATATGAAGTAGTAGGAACACATATTTGAGAGAAGAATCGTTTGGGCTGCTACTAACTTAATAGCAATGAAATCTTCCACTTTGCTGAAGTAAAACATTATGACAAATCCCCATCTAGAGGATGGGAAAATGTTATTGCATTTCTTCTCCAGAAATGTATATACTCAATAACCAAGTGTTCTTCTCCAAGCACCAAATAACTCCATCTAAAGAAGCTTGTTTTCTGAACTCTTCACCCTACATTATTCCTAGGTTTTACTCCTCTACATTTTCCCAATTTTAACTTAACTGGTCCCGGATCCAAAGACACATGTTTCTGATTTGCATTTGGCTGGAAAAAAAATTCTTAATGTACATCAGGAAGTGCAGGGGTGAATGTGGGAGATAGGAACATGGTAAAAAATAAAATGATAATGGTCGGAGCAAAAACAAGAATAGGGTTTCCTTCCTATTATTGCCAAGAAGACGATATAAATTTCATCTCCTTGCAAAGAATTACCTAATTATAGGAAAGAGCTTGCTTTCTGCTTATGATATCACAAGTGGATATTTTAAAGAGTGCTACAAGCTGTCCTCTTAAAATGGGACCAGAAAAGTGAAGTGTGGGTAACTGCATCATATGGGCGACAAGAGGCACCATCTCAGTATCTGTCAATCATTCCTGTGCCATCATCTCTCTATTCCCTGATCTCCTGGAGCAGCAGTTAGCAAGTTGCTGTGTCCATATCAGCAGCATTGGCACCAGTTGGGAAATTAAAAACCCAAATTCTTGGGCCCCACTCTAGACCTACAGAATCAGAAACTCTAGGGGCAGTACACAGGAATCTGTTTCAACAAGCATTCAATGGGACTCTGACTTGATTAACCGTGTCCTACAGCAACTTACCATCTGCCAATTCATTCTGGCTTTTAATCATATGCTACTGGAACTGTTACTAAATATTTTTATGTGTATACATTCTCCAACTAATTTATAATATCCTTGGGGCAAACATTCTCTCTTCCCTTGTCCATTTGCTTTCTCTCCCCCACTAGTACCTTTCCTAGAGCTAATAAGCAAAAGCAAACATAATGAGCATTCCTAATGACAGAAACTGGGGAGGAAGCCCTTGGATAGAGTTCCCCCTTTTTTAATACGATACTCCCATCCACCTGAGATATCTATTTCCCTTAATTATGATCTAGGAATAAAGGACCCGAGTTCTCCAATTTATACAGTCTAGAGAGGATTCACTCATTCTTACTATAGAACTGCTCATCTTCAGAATTTGGATAATCCAACTGAAAAACAAATTAGAAATCAAATAAAATATTCCCCTCAAAGGCCTGCCAAACTTCAATAGAGAGGCGAGGAAGAAGAGGTAGCATTTCTTTCTCAGACGCACACAGTAGGAATCATATACAGGGGAACATTCATTTGTCACCCCTGTGGCGAGATCTAACCTTCCAAACTCTTTTAATATGAAAGTGCTCTTTTGTTTGTCTTCTCTTTCTTTCCTACATTTACATCATGAAAGGCAAATATCTCTCCTCACACACAGGGTGTCTTCTCTATCCTTGAGCAAAGTGGAACTGGTTGCTCGGTTGCTAATGATTCGGGTTCTGAGTTTTAAAAATATTGGGAACCTAGTGGTGGCTCCTGGGAAGGATCTAACCACAGGAGAATTCCTCCATCTGGAATAAATAAATTAAATTTGTTCAGAACGGTTCTGTTAACACTGAGTGTATATCCTGTTAAGCTGAATGTGCAGAGCTGTTCCACATTATGATGGAAAGGATCACCTGTACCTCCCCTGTCCTAAACCCCATTGTTTTAAGTGTCTGCACACTTAAGAGTAAGGCTTCTCCTAGGTTATTCCACTCCTCCAATGAATACATCTAGTAGTTTTTCGAGCCGATCTGAATACAGGTCTTCTTTTGTACTGAATGTTTATATGCTCCCCAAATTTATATGTTGAAACTCTAATCCCCAAGGTATTTGGAGATGGGGCCTTTGGAAAGTAATTAGGCTTAGATGAGGTCACAAGCTTGGGTCCTCATGATGGGATCAGTGCCCTCCTAAATCTTCCGAGAGCTCTTGCATCTGAAAGAGCTTGCTCTCTCTCTGCCATTTGAGGACCCAGCAAGAAAGCAGCTGCCTCTGAGCCAGGAGAGAGCTCTGAAAAACAAATTAGAAATCAAATAAAATATTCCCCTCAAAAGCCTGCCAAACTTCAGGCCAAATTTGCTGGTACCTTGATCTTGGACTTTCCAGAACTGTGAGAAATAAATGTTTATTATTTAAGCCACCCAGTCTATTGTATTTTTTTACAGCAGCCCGAGTAGACTAATGTAGGCCCCAAACCTGAGCTTCTCTTCCATGGCTTCTCACTAGACCTCTGACCACAAATCCTTAGTAGAGAAGAAAACCTTTTGTTTGTCTATGCCAATTCAGGTGTGAGCTGAATTATCTGCATGCCGTACAAGTGGGCTGATGTAAGTGGTACCCTATGGAGAGGAGATGGCAGCCTCCAAAAAAAACAAATGAACCAGGCATTATCAGAAAACCAGAGTTGCCAGACCTGAAGAGGAGGTGAATACTGAGGCAAGGGGCATCTCAGTAGAGCCGACAGTTCTCCCCAGCTTGCCATGAACTCAGACTTGGGAAGAACTTTAAGATGGCAAAGATCAAATTTCTCTCCAGGCTGGTGGGAATGCACAAAGCCCTCTGCTGAAAATTCAACAAACCAAAAAGCATTTTAAAATTGTGAATATTTCTTACAGACCCGAGTTCGATGTCAAATTTATACCTATGGCACACATGGCTCATAATAAATAGCCCTTACAGGAAAATTCAAATTAAATCCAGGTCTCTGCAGTGAAACACCAAAGTAAATATTGGACTTAAAAAAATGCAAACCTTTGTCCTAGACTGGATTCCTGCAAACCTAGATACTCTAGAATGTGGCCATGTCCTTTTTTTGTGGCTAATTAGTGAAACTGCTCTTTTCCTCTGTGGTTGGGGCTCCATAGGCTATGATTGGTTACCTAGGTACAGAAATCATTCTCAAAAGATACAAAAACAGCAAAGGCTTTTTGGCATATGCTAGGCTCAGGTTGCTATGTGCAAGACTCAAAAAGAACATGAAATCTTTTTTCACTCCCTCTGTGTCATTAGGGAAAATGGGACATGCCCATCTCCCATAAGGCACTTCAACCATTATAATTGTGCCCTCATGGAGCCTATGCATGAAGAGGAATTCTGGTAACTCAATGACGGGTATATGGGAGTTCTGAATTTCCAGGGACCTGTTGTTTGCTAGGAAATCAATTCCTCTACATAGAAAATTCAGCAGTGCTAACATGGAATCGCCTTGTATCTGCAGTAACGTACAGGAACACTTTCAGAGAAAAGAGTTAGGCTTTGTTTGGTGAGAAACACAGCGATGAATTTTTTTCTAAGATCTTGTTGGCAAATTTTCTCTTTAAATCATCTGTGCTGATGAAGCTAAACATGATGTACACATTTTTTTAAAAAAATTAAAGTAATCAGGATCTCATTCAACACCAATATCATTTTCCTGCTGTCCTTCAACTTGAGGTCACAGTTTGCTGTCACCCCATGTTAATGTGGCAGGGAGAATACACACAGAAACACACAAAAGCAACAGAATCTCCAAGTTTTTCTTTCAGAAGCCCTCAGTCCCTTGCATTACTGTTAGAGTTTCTCCAATTTTAAGTATTAGGGGTAGGAATCTTAAACTTTAAGCACTTATCAATTAGTGTCATCATGAAGGATAAAGTACATCATTTATATACAATTTGTACACTTCCTACAAAAAGTAGATTCAATTCAAAGAATTGGTGGAAACAGGTGCCACAGAGGCCATCAAGATCCCCATAAAGGGAATCTGTTTTCATGCTCTTCCTAAAAGAGGTGGAGCTTCTTCAAACACTTCAAGACTAGGGAGAAGGTGTGAAAAGCGTCTCTTTGTCTGACTCTGAGAAATTTACAGAAAATGTGAGAGTTTGTGTGTCTTGTCACTGAATATCAGGGGCCCCAAAGGTAATCCAGGATAAGGAAGGGGAGGGCAAAACCTAAATGCCTAAGTATCACGCATAGCCATTCTGGCTGTACGGCATGGTGGTTACAAATACATGTATGGGCTTAGAGACACACAGTTATGGGTTCAAATCCCAGCTGCTAGCTATGTGATCTGGACAAGTTTTATTTACCCTAAATGTGTTTTCTCACCTATAAAATAGGGAGGGTAATAAAATCTACCTCATAAAATCATTGTGCTGATAAATGAGAAGACCTGGAGGCACTTAGCCTAGTGCCTGACACATAGTTAAATTCTCAATAACTTCTGGCTATTTTTCCTTAATTTCTAAAGCTTCCTCTAAATCCCCTAATAAGTGGTACATCCAACCCAAAAGAAATTAGGATTTTCATTTTACTTCTGAAAAATGTGCCTTAAGAGAGGGAGACTTATTTAGAGACTTATTTACACAACGTCCAAGCAGCGTTTTATCACGGCCCCAACTGAATCAGGTGTAAAGCTGTTATAATTATCCAGAAGACTAGTGTTAATATGTTTAATATCTCAATATTGAAGATAGCTTTGATATTTTGTATTTCTAACAATAATAAAGCTATGTAATATTATTCCAGGTAAGTAATTCTGTAACATACCAAATAAATGCCATTTTCTTAATCTATAAAATGCAAAAGGAGGAAACTAGATCAGTAAGTCCATTTCATAGCAATATTCCTGTCTTTTAAGGATCTGAACACATGATTCTACACTAGTAGTTACAACTAGGTGTTCTGGTTTGAGCATTTATTATAGTCATAGTTCTGGATATAAAATGCTGTATGATAAACCCAAAGTGTCCTAAAACAATAGCAATACCTATTTTGTTCATAAATCTGGAATGTGGGCTCAATGGAGATAGTTTATTTCTGCTCCAATCAGCATCTGCTGGGACAGCTCAAAGGCTAGGGGCTGAAATCATCTGAAAGCTTACTCACTCACTGTACATCATCTAAACCGGGAAAAAACTCAATCAGCTGGGAGCCGAACAGCTGGGACTGCCTCTGGCTTCCCCTCTAACTTGACGTAATCGTCTTTCCATATGATCTCTCCAACATGGCAAATTCGGGATACCTGGACTCAAGCTCATAAGGAACAGGGTACAAAAGAAAGAGAACCAGGAAGAAACTGTTGCCTTTTCCGGCTTCTCCTTGGAAGTCGCTCCTCCTCCACCACATTCTATTGATCGGCCCAGGTTTAAGGAATAGGAACACATACCTCCTGGAAGTCTGTGAAACCACACTGTAAAAAGGTCATCTAAGATAGAAAATACATTAGTGGCAGTTAGCTTTCACACAACAAATCGGTCAAGATTCTTGGTTATAAAAAACAGAAACAAACTTTGGCAGACTTAAAGAAGAAAAAGGAGTTTATTTGAAGGATATCGAGGATTCTAAGACTCAAAGAAAAGGCTGGATGCCTGGCCTGGAAATGAGCCAGAATTAGGGGAGGCTGGGAAACATAAGTCTTGGCCACGGAAGAATCCTGCTCAACACACCAGCTGCCGAGACTGGATAGTGATGCTGCTGGACTTTCAACACCATGACTTTTCACAAGAATAAAGTGCCCATGTTTCTTGGAGTCATGCTTTCAAGATTCAAAGATCTGAGTGATTCTGACTGGCTTAGCCTACCACGTGTCTGAGACTTAGTAAACAGGAACAAGTAGAGGGAAGATCTTGTTCCCTGCCTCCCACAAAGGCCCATACAGCAAGTAACTCACCCAAATAAGAATAGAATTTCAGGAACTGTGTAGCCAAAATCCCAGCAAATGTCTGATACACAAAGAAAACTAACTCCGAAATGGAAGTTCATAGGCAGCAAAGAGTAAGAAGAGAGGTAGATGAATAACCAGATTTTAACATGGAATAAAGGCCAAATCCTCAATCCATGATGCAAACCAGGAGGATGAAAAAATTCCTCACAGTAAAGTATTTTAAGTTACCTAAGATAATACTTCTACTAGAGCATTGTGAATTCTAACACTATGGTTATCTCACAAATAGAAATGTGCTTGTTCTCTTCACAGAGGAAGGCCTTATACATATACACCCAGTGCAAGGATAGGTAATATTCCAGCATCCACCTATAGGTTAGCTGTTCTGAGTTTACAACAAAATTTTCCGAACAATGACTAGATAGCCAGCTTGACACACAAGCATTTAAGTAATCTGAAAACATGGATGCAGTGCACTACAGAAAATACTACTGCCTACAGAACATAAGCAGTGTTTAGAATATGGCTTTTAAGGGAGAGGAATCACCCAGGTTCTCATCAAAACCTTGAACACACTTGTCTTTACCTTGGCATCAGAAAGACTCTCCTTGTCTCATCTTCGGTGGCAGCGAAGGAGGTACACTGATTTGGTGGGAAGAAAAGGCTTCCCACGGTAAGGTGACTGTGCATGGAAAGAAATTTTGCACACTTTTTTAAAAAGTTTATTTATTTATTTTTTATTAACATATAATGTATTATTTGCTTCAGGGGTACAGGTCTGTGAATCATCAGTCTTATACAATTCACAGCACTCACCATAGCACATCCCTCCCCAATGTCCATCACCCAGCCACCTTATCCCTCTCCCATTTTCCCCAGTAACCTTCAATTTGTTTCCTGAGATTATGAGTCTCTTATGGTTTGTCTCCCTCCCCAGTCCCATCTTGTTTCATTTTTTCCCTTCCTACCCCCAACAACCCCCTGCCCTGCCTCTCAAATTCCTCATATCAGAGAGATCATATGATAATTGTCTTTCTCTGATTGACTTATTTCGCTCAATATAATACCCTCCAGTTCCATCCACGTCGTTGCAAATCACAGGATTACATTCTTTTTGATGGCTACACAGTAGTCCATTGTATATCTATACCACATCTTCTTTATGCATTCATCTGTTGATGGACATCTAGGTTCTTTCCATAGTTTGATATTGTGGACTTTGCTGCTATGAACATTTGGTGCACACTGACTTTTTAAAGGTCATCTTAGATACCACTTAAATATCAGGACAAAGGATCTACCTAATCTTGAACAAAGCTGTGGATGCAAATGTTGACAGACAAGTAACTCTCCCCAAATCCTAAACAGTATAGTTACTATCTTTATATAAGTTCTGAATGTGTAAAACTAGAAGTACAGCCAGTGTTTACCTTGCATTACTTTAATAATACATTAAAATGTAATCAAAATATTTATTATGTGCTACATCTCAGACACTAATTCTAGTGTCATGTAGGTGAGCACAGAATAATGGAGAAAAATGTAGCCTCCATGAGGGCAAGAACCTTACCTGTCTTGTTCAGTACTATGTCCCCAGTTCCTAGCATGAGGTATATGGAGGTGCTTGACAAAAAATCAATTGTTGTTAAAGCTTTAAGTGGATGGGAAGGGAGAGGATTAAAAAATAATAAAAATAAAAAAGAAAATGATAATGGGTCTTTTATAGAAAAAAATATTTGGGCCAATGATGTCTTCTGTAAGAATTGTTCATTCATTTCTTCTGGATTGCTGGATATTATAAATCAACCCTAACCCTTTCTCGTCCAAAACTCAGATGCCTCATTTCTTGTCTCCCCACCACGATTACCCCACCAAGACTGACAGAAAACAGTCAACACACGTTTCTTAAACTGGTGAGTGATTGCCAGCTATTAGCTTCAGTGTACGCTAAAAGCCCAGATCACCTTGCAGCCCTACAGGAGTGTCTCACATGGGGCAAAGATTCATATCTCTGGAAGTTACTCTTCTGAGTAAGATGGACAAAAGATCTGTGTTGTATATAACCTGCTTCTGTGTTCGGGAACGGCTTTAAAAAATAAATAATGGATCAAAAGGATGCTTTAATTGGAACACAAAAGTGGACATTTCCTGCTCAATAAAAGTGTTCCAATTATACATCTGAACATACACATGAACCACAGTAAAAAGGGTGCTTTAATTTAAAATTTTTAAATGATATCTTTGTAAAATAGTCTTCAATATTACACAAAACAAGAAAAAAAAAGGAAGGAGGAAAGTAGAGAAGGAGGGAGGGAAATATACACATAATTTATAGAACCTGATGAAATAAATCATTAAATGCTGGGATTGGAAATAACCTTGAGACATACCTAACCATCTCCTGTCAGTTTTAAAGCTATCTAGGGAAGACTCAAGATTCTAGAACCTAACCAGACTAATAGATTGGAATTACTGGTATACTTTGTCTTGTCTAGATGGTTGAATACTTGGTTTAACAAACAGATATTTCTAAATGCTTCCTTGTATCACTTTAACCTCTTCATGTTTCAGTCTGAAAACCATTTCTTTTTATTTTTCCCTTAGCAGAGATGAAGAACAGCTAATCCCCAAAGTCTAAAAGCAAACAGTTCATGTGCATAATGACCTTTATGATAATATATGAGCTTTCTACACTTGCTTCTCTGGAAGACCAAATCTGTCCCTTCAACCTCTTTTTGTTTTGATTTTTAGATCCCACTCTTACATACTTCTGGATTCTTCCAAACCATCTTCTCTTCCCACTCAAGTTCAAATCCTATTCCAAAAAATGTCAGTTACAATAAAATAGTTTAGAGGAAGTATAACAGCAGACTTTGAAACTTAAGTCTTGATATATATTAGATACAGATATAGACATTATGGCTGGGATGAAAGGGGAATAAAAATTTCTAGAGTATCCTGGAATAGATCCTTGGATTTCAAGCCAATTACTTTGAAGTTACCTATTTAAATTTCCAGCTTTGGATTCAATCAAAGGGTCATGCTATTTAATTTCTGAGAAATCACAAAGGTGTGCTCAATAGATGAGTGGGCAGGTCCCACTTGTCTACGGAGATTTAAAAATAACTATTCTTTTCCACAGCTGCTTTCACTCGATGGTGATGATGATGATGTCAGGATTTGCCAAGAGCTAAAACCATACTACAACATTTGTTTAAATGAAATATTACAGAAGACAAATTTATATAATTCTCTATTAACTATTCCATTTTCATAAATTGCATGTAAAGACCTGTCTTATGTGGGAAGTCCTCAGCAAGTCTAGTATAAGCTACAGGACAACCAATAAAAATTTTAAGGCTTTAGATTCAATGGCTTTAAAGCCACCATTACTTGCCAAAACACAGAAATGACAGAAGTGTCGCAGTTCATGAATTACCACGGAGACACAACAATGTTCTGCTAAGTGCTCACCACCCTGTCTATACTGTGGGTCTTGGGCCACCGTGACGTCATCAACTAATGATTTGCTGGTGATTACCATGCTCTGCACCACAGCAAGTGGGTCTTAATTATTACAGTGGCATGATTTTTTAAATGAGTAAAAAATGTAAAATTCTCTTTGAACTATTTAGATATCCCTGGAGTCTTGACTCCCAAATAAGCAGTCTTCCATTATAATATTTTTTTCTTGGGTTATTTTATTTTTTTAAAGGTTTTATTTATTTATTTGAGAGAGAGTGAGAGACAGCATGAGAGGGCAGAAAGTCAGAGGGAGAAGCAGACTCCCTGCGGAGCTGGGAGCCCACTGCGGGACTCCATCCTGGGACTCCAGGATTATTACCTGAACCAAAGGCAGTGGCTTAACCAACTGAGCCTCCCAGGTGTCCCTGTTCTTGGGTTAGTTTAGAAGGATAGTTGCTTCATGGCCTTAGACTAACCTTGACTCTTTGCAGGAGAAGAAGATAGGATGATTCTCTTATAGTGGTGAAGAGGTAGTTACAGCACTCTGCCCTGGGAGCTACCCGGTATTTTAGCTTTCTACTTGGTGGCCTGCTTCACAGAGTCTGTCATTCTCCCCCCCATCCACCTTCCTCTTATAGTTAGAGTCTGGCAGGTGCAGGCAAGAAATACTAACCCAGGACCAATTCTTCATTGTGCCCACTGCAGATAGATATTCGGAGGGATCAATTTACAGTGACAGCTGGGCAAGAGCACCAGCTAGCACAGCACATGATTCTGGTAATGGACAAGCCAAGGATAAAGCATCCTAGAGCAACACCTGCAGTACATGCCAGGGCTTCAGAGCTCTGTTCAACTACATTCTTTCTAGAATTTACTTGGCTGGAGAGACCCAGCCATATCCAGTCATGTTTGCATGATCTTTGAATCTGAAAATAAGTGCAATTCACACAGGAACCTTCCTCCACTTAATTTTTTTTTAAAGATTTTATTTATTCATTTGACAGAGAGAGATCACAAGTAGGCAGAGAGGCAGGCAGAGAGAGAGGAGGAAGTAGGCTCCCTGCCGAGCAGAGAGCCCAGTGCGGGCCTCGATCCCAGGACCCTGAGATCATGACCTGAGCCAAAGGCAGAGGCTTTAACCCACTGAGCCACCCAAGCACCCCTTCCTCCACTTTAATAATGAAGTCATGTCTGGATAAACCCATTGTAAGTTGAAAATATCATAAATCAAAAATGCATTTAATACACCTACCCACTGAACATCACAGCTTAGCCTAGCCTACCTTAAATTGCTCAAAAGACTTACATTAGCCGACAACTGGATAAAGTCATTTAGCACAAAGCCTGAATTATAATAAAGTGTTAAATATCTCATGCAATTCATTGAATACTGTACTGAAAGTGAATAACAAGTCTGTACGGGTTCAGAACAGTTGTCAGTATATCAGTGTTTACCCTCCTGCCCGAGTGGCTGACTGGGAGCTGTGGCTTGCTGCTCCTGCCCAGTGCCACAAGAGAGGATCATACAGCACATCACTAGCCCAGGAAAAGTTCAAAATTCAAAACCCAAAATACGGTTTCTACTGAGAGCATATCACTTTCACACTAGCCTAAAGTCAAAAACATCACAAGTCAAACCATTATTATTTAGGGATTCTCTGTACATCCAAACATGTATGCAAACACCCTACCACTGCCGCCACCACCAAAGGCAGAAACTACAAGAAAAAAATTAATATTCTCTTTCATTGCAATTAAGACTCTGTTTTTTTCACATTTTGACATCTCTAAAAAATCAATATATGTCATATAGTCAATGGTTCATATATTCAAAGAAAAACAATATGCCTCATGACATGAAAACAAAACTTTAAATTTCTACAAGGCAGAAAACACCACATATATGGTTAAAAAGCAAAACAGAAAAAAATATCCACATCATGCCTAACATAAGGTTTATATCCATAAGAGCTAAGAGCTTTCACAAATCAAACCAAAGCTTAGAAATCAAGAAATGGGCAAAGGATGTGAACAGGAAATTCACAAAAAAAGAGGCGGAACATTTTTATATGAAAACAGTTATACTGTTACTATTAAGATAATGGTAATTTTACAGCTCTACCTCTACCCTAATGCTCCTAAATGTCCAGTTATTATTTAGGCTGGATCAAAAGGAACAAAGAAAGAATCTTTTTTGTCCCTGGCACTGTACTACTTACTAGATTTCACAAACATGAGCTCAGTAAAATCTCACAACAACCTGTATCATTGTACAGTTGGGGGAATTAAGGTTTAGAGAAGCTGAGTGATTTAAGCAAATGCTCTGAGCAGGTATGACAATGACCAGCTTCCCAGTTTGGAGCAAGCTTTGATCCAGCTTCTGAGCACAGCACAATCCTACAAATTCTATTCAGTTAAAAGATGCCTCCTGAGAACAAGGGCAAGACCTTGGAGTTTTAAACCCAAAGCAGCAACTTAAGGCCAGAGGCATCACATTCCATGAATCTGAAATTGTTTGTATCTAGCTGTGTAAGAAATTTCTTAAAGTTCTTTTTTGGGGGGGGGGGGTGGA
>PITA01014556.1:0-53182 GCA_004023965.1 Spilogale gracilis | reverse complement strand
ACCTGGAGAACAGTGGGAGAAGGAAAGGAAATGGGAACTAGGGTAATCTAGGGAGGGAAACGAAACAACAGAGACTTTGGACACAGAAACAAACCAAGGGACTTGGAGGGAGGGGGGTGGGGGGATGGGAGAGCCTGGTGGTGGGTACTGGGGGCGCCTAGAGCGTGGAGCACTGGGTGTTGGGAATGGGAAAAAAAAAATTAGTAACAATAAATAAATAAATAAATAAATAAATAAAGGACAACAACAACAATAAAAATTATTCTTTTACATTTCATATAGAAAAAAAAAAAAGAAAATAGAGCTACCCTATGACCCAGCAATTGTACTATGGGGTATTTACTCTAAAGATCCAAATGTAGTGATCCGAAGGGACATGTGCACCCCAATATTTGTAACGGCAATATCCACAATAGCCAAGCTATGGGAAGATCCTAGGTATCCATCAACAGATGAATGGATAAAGACGATGTGTATATACACAATGGAATACTATGCAGTCATCAAAAAAGAAATCTTGCATTTGCAACAACATGGATAGAATGAGAGGGTATTATGCTAAGTGAAATAAGTCAATCAGAGAAAGAATTATCCTATGATCTCACTGATAGTGGAACAAGGCAGAGAATCATAGAGGAAGAGAGGAAAAAATGAAACCAGATGAACCCAGAGAGGGAGACAAACCATAAGAGACTCTTAATCTCAGGAGACAAACTGAGGGTTGCTGGAATGGAGGGGTGTGGGAGGGATGAGTTGACTGGGTGATGGACACTGGGGGAGGGTATGTGCTGTGGTGAGCACTGGAAATTGTGTAAGACTGATGGATCACAAACCTGTACCCCTGAAACAAATAATACAGTATATGTTAATTAAAAAAAAAAAAAAAAGATGATCTAGGTGCTAACTCCAGTCAGGGAGGAATGTGATTGAGAGGCCTGGCTTGCAACCCAGCCATATATGCAGTTTGTGGTTTATCTTGGCAGTTTAACTTCTCTCATAATTTCCTGCCATTCAATAGTAAATAACTCCCTGGCAGAATTACTTGTGGCTAGGAATGTTCTTATCAGAGCATCTTTGTTTATTTGGTACTTAGGGCAGGGCAAGTAGGCATTTGATTCATCAAGACAGAAATTCATCTGTTAGGTACAAACTTGTATAGGTTGATGCTTTCTTAGGATATCAAAACTTGTTTGTACATGATAGTTTCAGGAGGAGATGCTTCCGTGTTTCTCCAAAAGGTTTGCTGTAGCTCTTTACAGAAACTGGGTTCTTGTTGGATAGTGTGTAGTGGCTAAAAATGTGGCCTCCAGACTGTCTGGGTTCTCTTCTTCCGCTCTGTATCTTGCTTTGGGCAAGTTGTTTAACCATTCTCTGCCTCAGTTTCCCCTTTATACAAGGATAGTAAGAGTGCTTCAATTAGGGTTGTTGTAAGGATTAAATGAGTTATGCATATAAAGCATCTACACAGTTCCTGGCATATAGTAAGCATTAATAAATGTTACTTTAGCACAAAACTCTATAGGAAATGTATACAAAGTTCTGGGCTACCGAAGGGGTGATGGTTTGAGATTAACTGGAAATTTTACCTTAAGAGTTTATCCTGGACCTACCTAAATACTTGTACTCAGGTAAATACCTTTGAAAGGAATAAACAGGTCTGTCTTCCCATTTGAAGGGAATGGGGATATTGTAGCTGTCTGGAATGACCTTTGTTACTCAGTTCTGTGAGGTCTAATAATCTTTTTTACCTTTTAAAACAACACATGTTGCTTAATACTATTAAGTATTAAATAACAAGATAAAGCTTTATAATTTCAAATTCTCCCAATTCTCCCAAGGGACTTTTTGGAAATAATTGTCTTCCTCTACTAATTCTGGCCTGATAATTTACCTTCCTTTGCAAAACGGGTAAAGTGGCGTATTCATAGTCAGGACTGTTCTCTGGTTTGCTTTATGGCAATGATTTTAATCCTCCATTTCCCCTTCACATTGCAGATATTCTTGTTGAAAGATAGTTGTCTTTACGTTTTCCGGGGTTAGATGTTCTGCCAAGTTAGTAACTGAATTAGGTTTTTAGCTCCAATAAAACCAGTTCCAAGCATAAGGCTGTTTCTTTTTAATTTAATTTAATTTAATTTAATTTAATTTAATTTAATTTAATTTAATTTATTTGAGAGAGAGAGAACATGAGCAGGGGAGCAGAGGGAGGGGCAGAGGGAGAAGCAGGCTTCCCACTGAGCAGGGAGCCAGATGCGGATGTGGGCTGGACACAGGGATCATGATCTGAGCCAAATTCAGACCCTTAACCCACTGAGCCACCCATGCTCTCCCCTAGCTTAAGACTGTCTCTTGTTACCCCTTTAGCCCCCCATCAGGACAGCTGTGTTTTGACTGGGCTTAGGGAATCTACCGTTTCTTTGATATTTGATGCACAGATTTCATCTCTTCCTAGGAATTTGGAAAAGAGTTGTCAAATCTTGAGCCAGGCCATATCACCATTATGACGCTCTTATTCCCAGCGGTATCTTCTCAGCTTAGGCTGTCTGTTGGGTAGTTTTATTAAGTTATTCCATCATAATGGGGTCATATGATTTTAAAAGCAGAGTAGACATGTACCCTGATTAATTCTAACAAACTTTGGTGTCAATTTTCTAAAGTTAGTTATGATTGTTAGTTATGTATGTATATAGTGTAAAAGACGTCTATGTGTCCTAATAAAAAGTAGCATTGCCCTAACCCACTCCCCCTCACCCTGGTTGCTGTTTTCCAAAGGCACTGCTTTCAACTTGTTTAACAGTTTATTATAGTTATCTTCATATTCTAAAAAAATTTCTATAGAATATGGCTGTCTTTTGAATTTTCAAACTTATCTGCAGATTTCTTTCTATGGAGGAGGAAGATACGACTCTTTCATAATACCATTTTTCTCATCCTTTTAATATTACAATTTGTGGTTAGATCATTTCAAAGTCAATATAGCCTGGTGGCTAAGAGTGAGGGCATTTGGCTCAAATTCCAGCCTTACCTCCCACTGGATTTGTGTGATTTTTAAATCTCCATGTCTCAGTGTTCTCAGGAGTAACCTAATTCATGGGACTGCTGTGTGTATTAAATGACTAACTATATGTGAAGCATGTAGAGTGTCTGGCACATGGTGAGTTTTAAGTAAATTCCAGCTGTCATCATCATCAGTATCATTATGAGCTATGGCCACCTGATATCTCCCTCTGCATTTAAAGGACAGGACTGGTGTGGCAGTTACAGGTGGGCTGTAAATCTCTCCTGCAGGCTTTGCCTTATAAGCTTAAATCATGGATGATCGGAAAATTTGGACCTCTTGAACACAGGCCACTACCCAGCATTGAGCCTCAGAAGGGGCTGACTGAGTATATTCAGTTCCTCCCACCGAAGGCACTAAGTAGACAGTCATCTTCCCCAGGAGTAGTTGCTGAGGGGGTGGAGACAGGACTTGGTTGTGTTGGGAAGTCCCTGAAGGGAGACAAAAGGCTAGGGAACCAGGAAGGTTGCTTGTGACAAGTCTCTACTGGTACATTATTAGGACAGATGTTTTGTCCTGTGGGTGCATATTTGTGTTCTCCACAATGTAAGTGCTTACTCACTGTGTTGCTTTTTGAAATTTGTAACATGTATGTATGTTCCCAGGAAAATATATAAATATGTTAAATATTTTTTGTTCCTTTTTACCAATCCTGTCCATCAGGGGATCTCTAGTATTATCCCAAACCAACAACAGTACGTAGTGGTTGAGGTAGTCTGAGGCTTATTTGTAACTTCCCTAACAGTTACTTGTTCAGAATTACAGAGATTGAGAAAGTGCTCCATGTATGGAAACTTTTGAAAGAGAATTTAGTATAAAGCAACTACTGCTTTAATATAAAGCAATTATTTCAGTTATTCCGTGGAACAGTTTTAGAAGAAGGAACTTGCCTTACATTCAGGCATATTGAGGAATTGCTGGCATTTTCAAATAAACTCATCTTTCCCTTTCCATACACTCTCCAAACGCATTCATTTTCCTTATTCTTAGATTCTGCCTCTGCTTCCCCTTCACTTTGTTGCCTATCCAGATCTCTCTTTTTTTTTTTTTTTTAGGTTTTATTTATTTGTTTGACAGACAGAAACACAGCTAGAGAGGGAACACAAGCAGAGGGACTGAGAAAGGGAGAAGCAGGCTTCCCACTGAAGCAGGAAGCCTGATATGGGGCTCGATCCAGGGTCTCCTGGATCATGGCCTGAGCTGAAGGCAGTCACTTAACCAACTGAGCCACCCAGATGCCCCGCCTATCCAGATCTCCTAAGAGTCAGCCTTTTTGCTACTCCCACTTTTTTTTTTTTTAACTAATCAGTCTCAGTTCTTTTGATTCCACCACCCACATCCCCAGTCTGTCTGCTAATTCTGAATCCGGACCATTGTCATTTGCCACCTGTAGCAGCCTGCAGCTCCCTCCCTCCCAATCTCCCCCATGAATAGTCTGCTTTCTATTTGCAGAGTGGAGTTTCTAGAATACCATCTGATTGTGTAATTCCCAGATTAAAACTTAATGATGACTCCTTAACATCTAGTGTATGAACTCTGTATTCCTTAGAACAACAGACATACCTGTACTGTGCTTCTGGCTGTACCTTTTGACAACCACAATATCATAGCTGCTAATACAGATATTAATTTTATACATGCTCTTCCCTCCACATGGAATGTTCCTGCCTCTTTCCCCCAGTCCTTGTCTGATTAAGGCCCGTTTGTTCATCCTTTAAGATGGTTTGGGTGCTACCCTGAGGAAAGAGTGTCTGACAGCTCCTTCCCTCCTGGGGTGGGTGCCTCTCCTAAGTGGTGCCAACATATGGTTCACAGCTTGGTCAGTTACCACCCTGTATACTGCTCTGTCTTTGTCTGTCTATCTCTCCTGATTAGGAGCTTCTTGAGATTGGGGGCCTGAGATCCCCAGGGCCCAGCAGAGTCTGTGACTCAGTATGTATTTATTGCATGAATAAAGCTGTATAACCCCTTCTCATTCTCATTCATATTTGTCCATTTAATTTCCTGGACTCCACATGTAAAGCACTATATATTTTTCCTCGATTAAATTTGATTTTGTTGCTTTCGGTCTTCTCTTATACTGATTTCAAGTCTTGATTTTGCCAACCAAAAATTGCCATACTATTTTGTATACCAGCCATTCTCCCTAGCTTTTTGTCCCCCAAGGGAAGAGCAGCTTCATGAGGGCAGGGATTTATGTCTGTTTTTTTCACCGCTCTGTCTCTTCACCTAAAACAGCAACAGTGTATGTGGTACAGGCCTTTGATAAATATTGAATGAACGAATGTGTCACATACAAATCTGATTGATGGAACTTAGGTTTCTTTTCATGTTTTAGTCCTTACTTTATGCTCTTTTCAGCATTTTATTAGAGATAACTTAAAAAACACCCTTCAGTGTTACATAGGACTTAGTTCTGTGAATCTTACAGGAGAACAGGTGATGAGAAATTCAAGAGAAGCCTGGTGAATCAGTACTATTTCGTTTTGGGAGAAGTAAAGTAATATAGAAATTGTTGATGCTATGCTATAATTAGTTTTAGCTGTACATGAAGGAACTCTCTTCTGGCCTCTCAGAAGTCATGCTGCTGCAGTAAGGGAGGTACATCTTACCATGGACAAAGGAGGTAGATGCAGCCTTCTTTGAGAAAGGTAAAGTGATCTAACATTTATATATCCAGCAGTAATTTCCTTCCAAGGATTGAATGTTCCCATTCATTCATTTGATAACCTTTTTGATTACCTACTATAATATGGAGACTGGAAGGGGGAAAGCATATGTAACATATGGTGGTGGCATTTAAGAAATTGAGACTTGGAGAGACAAGATTGTGTGTGTGTGAAGACAACGCACAGGGTAAAGAACCTTGGGTCACTGACAGTGACACCAACTGTAAGTGCTGCAGAAGCAGAGGAGGAAGAGAACCCTGGAGGCCAGTTGGATAAGCTTGGTTCTAACCTGTTCTTCCATAGAAGCCTTTTTATGGATCCTTATCATTCTGTTGAAGGGTTACTAACTTGTTTTCCTAGCTTTAAAATGTTCCCTAGCTTTGGTGCACTGACGAGAGCTTATAAAAGTGGTATGGTCATTTACAAGGGGTGAAGGAATGGATAGAGCAGAGCTTTAGACCAGGCAGTATGGGGTGTAAATCTAGAGGCTTCCACTTAAATGGCTGAGTACCCTTAACCATATCACTTCTTAATCCCTGAGCTTTGACTGTTTCAGACACTGTAGTACAGGAATATTGTCTATATTCTGGGGTTGCTTCAGAGGTTCAATCAAGTGGTGTATATAAAGTGCCCCACATATTGTCTGCAACATGGTAGGTACTCACAAAATGTTAGTTTTCCTTTCTCCCTATAAAGAGTATATTTTGTGTTCCTACTGACCATTATTAGGTATGATTTTAATTCTTGGTGTAGCCACTACCTGTATAGTTCTTATGGTTAAAGTGATAAAAGTTCACAGTGGTGGAGAAGAGGTAAACAGAAACGGGTATAGAGAAAATGGATGTTTGATGGGGATCCAATCACAAAGGATTTTTCTAAATGGCCTACAATTTAAAGTTATGTCATTAGTATCTTATAAGAAAATGACGTTCAGGGAAAGAATGGTTGTTTGTTTGTTTGTTTATTTATTTATTTAGTATTTTGGAGAATATTTTTCAATCTCTTCTATAAGAACATAGTAAAAAAATTTCCTCTTAACCAAGTTGCCCACTATAGGCCATTAATCCTATCATTGCTGCCGGGTTTAAGTAACTATAGTAATAATAAGATTATATGTGCATTAATTTATGCTACCTCATTCCACAAAGGATTTGAGATGGTTTTCAGAAGCATGGAACACTACACAAATAAAATGGTAATTAGGAACAGAAAATAAGAAGCCCGGCACCACTGAAAATATATGGTGGGGAAATAGTACCTAATTAATATGTAAACCATTAAGGGGCAGGATTGTTATAATGCAATAAAATGACTCTAGCCTTCCTGGCAACCAGAATGAAAAGGGAGGCATGATGGAGGTGGTTAAAGAGGAGAGAATTTACTTATTATTCAAGCAAGTGAAGGGTTGTCTGACCCTTGTAGGAAGCACTGAGGAATGAAGGAAAGAGTGTTGGCATTTCCTTTATGATTTTATCATAATTTTATCAGGCGGTTTCTCTAAGTGTCTCTTGATGACAGCTGAGGCTGTTACATGAAGAGACAACTCTGAAAGCAGTGCTACCAGGGGCCAGCCAGTGTGGTCTGACCAAGTTCACAGGTTCCAGGTCTGGCGTACTCCAAGGGTAATGTGATTTATATGATGTGAACAGAAGCTTTAATTCCAGAGCAGTGGAATATATGGGATTTGAAGCCTTCAATTTTGCCAGAATAGTCTGTCACTTTTACAGTGAGCTTTATAAATAAAAGGAGTTTGAAATTGTTTTCCTTATGGTAGCCCTTTTTTAAAAAAAAAATATTTATTTGAGTGAGTGAGAGAGAGCACAAATGGGAGCAACAGATGGAGAGGGAGAGGGAATCTCAAGCAGACTCCACACTGAGCCCAGAGACCTATGTGGGCCAAGAGCTCATGACCTGAGCCGAAACCCAAGAGTTGACAGCTTGACCCATTGTGCCAACCAGGTGCCCCATATGTTAGCCTTTTTAAAGTTATTCTACCTCCTGTGCTATTCTAGAGGAATACTTGTGAGGAACCTTTTGAGGATCTGTAAACTAATTTTATCTTTCTTTATTCTATATTTCAAACAAACAGAAAAATATAAAGAATAATACAACAAATGCATGTTCTATATAACTACTACTCAGTACTCAGATTCTAGTATTTTCTCCTTTTTAAAATGTAAACTATTAGACTCAGTTGTAGTTACCTGTGTACCCCTTCTTCATTTCAAATCTTTATCCGTGCCTTCCCAGAGGTAATCACTGTGTTGAATTTGCTTTTATTATTCCTATCATGTTTTATGTTATTACTACATGTGTGAGTCTGTATGCCATTGGATATTAACACCAGCATTTCTTTCTTCTAATGCTGATTGGCATTTAGGTTGTTGCCTTTTTTTTTTTTTTTACTATTACAAACAATGCTTCAGTGAACATTTTTATTCATGCCTTGTGCACATGTATAAAATTTCTCTGGAGTACATAACTGGGAGTGGTACTGCTAGAACGTGGAGTATGCATGTCCTTGGCTTTCCTAGATGTTGACAGATTGCTATTTACAATGGTTATTTCAGTTGATGTTGGTATGCATAGGAGTTCCCATTTTCCCATTGCCTCACTAAAACTTAGTATGGTCAGACGTCTTATTTGTTGCCAAATTATGGTCTGTTATTATTTTTTTAATTTACATTTTTCTGATTAGTAATGAGCATCTTTGTAAATGTTAATTGGCTATTGGGTTTTCTTTTCTGTATATTTCCCCTGAACTCTTTTGCCCATTTTCCTATTGGATTGTCTTTTTTCTATTGATTTACAACCTATCTTTATAAATGCAAGATGATAATAATTTACTATGTATATGCCCTTGAGTGAGCTCCCATCCTGTGGCTCATCTCTTTTGGTTTTTGTGTCTTTTTTTGCATAGGAATAGTAAATTTTATCCGTATTTTTCTTCATGATTTGTGCCTACGTCTGGAAATACTTTTATGTCATGAGTTCAAGATATTTTTGGGTGGGGGGGATGCCTTGGTAGCTCAGTTGGTTAAACGTCTACCTTCGGTTCAGTTCATGATCCTAGAGTCCCACGGCTGGCTCCCTGCTCAGCCTCTCCCTTTGCCCTTCCTCCTGCTCCTGCTCCTTTTCTCTGTCTCTTACTCACTTTCTATCAAATAAATAAATAAAATCTTAAAAAAATAATTTTTATATTAAGGTTGTAGTCTAGAATAAAAAGTTTTCTCAATGTATTGAATTTTTGTATTTCCGTGACTATTTTTTCATATCTGGGGTTTCTAATTATACTGTATTTATAATGCACTTTCCTGTGTTTTTATTTTTGCTTGTTTCATTTTTTTTTTTAATGAAAGTATTTTATTTTTTGAAAGTTCTAAACATACTCGTTTTGGAGTGGTAGTCACACTGGTCTACAGAATTAGTTTCATCTGGAGTGCCTATATTTGCTAATTAGTGATTTGTTGACATTCTTTGTTAGCAAAGAGACTGGCTTCAGTTTTTTTGGAATTTGAGTTTATAGAATCATTCTGAGTGGGAGGTATATTGTTTTATTTGATTACCCTCCCTACCTAATGCCTACCTGGCTCCCCAAATTCCCAGTTTAGAACAGGGTCTTTTACGCTTCTTGTTCCATAGTAACACTAAAAATCTTGCAGACCAGCCAGAGTTGAGACCTTTTTTCAGGCCTACTCAGGAGGCTAAGGCTGTATACTCCCTTCCCCTAGAGACTTGTGGGATTCTAAATCTTTAGTCTGGATAGAAATCACTTAATTCCCATCCAGCTCACTGGTGCCTCCAGTCTCCTTTTCGCAAGGTGTGGGGGCATTCCAGCTGTGGTCTTTGTTAGTGAGCTTGGCTTTCGCCTGCCTCACAGGGAGTGCTTTCAGTCCTCTTAACAATCACCAATGCCTGCTTCCAGATCTGGACTCCAGAAAGCAGGCCCAACTTGACCCATCCCTTTTGCAGGTAGTCTGCAGCCTATGACTAGGTCTTTTTTGTATCATTTTATACACACACACACACACACACACACACACACAAATACACATGCACACACACTAATTATATCATTACTTTGTGTTTGGAACAGAGGATGATTCCTGGAACTGTGAATTCACTGTGCCATCTTGATTGAGGTCTGGATTTTGTCTTAATTTAGCTAGATTGTGAGCTTCTCCAGAAGGGATAACTTTTTGGCAACAACTTCAAATATGATGTCTGGCTGTAGGTGCCTGGTGGATGTTTTTTAATGAAGGATTCTTGGGCATGTTTTCTTAATTTAAAAAATTTTTTAAAAAGATTTTCTGTATTTGAGAGAGAGAGAGAGAGCACAAGAATACACAGCAAGGGGAGTGGCAGAGGGACAGGAAGAGCTGGAAGCCTGACGTGGGGCTTGATCCCAGGACCCTGGGATCATGACCTAAGCCAAAGGCAGATGCTTAACCGATTGAGCTACCCAGGCACCCTGAGTGTGTCTTCTTATTAGTATTTCCAGACTGCATATCTAGTTTGAATCCCACCACAGTTATATAACCTTGGCAAGCTGCCTAAGACCCCTAATCTCATATTCCCCATTTTAAAACGAAGATAATACCTCACAGGATTGCCCAAGAAGCTAATGACAATTCTGTGCAGATACTTTCCATGGATTAGGAGACATTCCAGGAATGTTCTTTTTTCCATCTGTCTCAACCCCACCCTCATTGGTCATTAACACTTTTCCTGACATTCATTGTTGGATGTAGTGTTCTCTAAATGTCAGGTTAAAATGGGCTATAGTGTCCTCAGACTTTTATATTTTAGTGATTTTTTTTTTGGTCTTCTCATTTCTACTTCTGAGACAGATGTGCTAATTATACAGCTGTGATTGTGGATTTATCTAGTTCTGTTAGTTTTATGTGTTTGTTTTTAAAATTTTTTTTTTAAGATTTTTTATTTATTTACTTAACAGAGAGAAACACAGTCAGAGAGGGAACACAAGCAAGGGGAGTGAGAGAGGGAGAAGCAGGCTTCCCGTTGAGCAGGGAGCCCGATGTGGGACTCGATCCCGGGTCTCCAGGATCATGACCTGAGCCGAAGGCAGTCGTCCAACCAACTGAGCCACCCAGGCGCCCTATGTGTTTGTTTTTTATGACATCTATTTTTTGCTGTTGTTGAAATCTTATATATAGGTTCATTTCTTAATCAGCATTATTGAGGTATAATTGTTATGTAATAAAATGCATGTTTAAAGTATTTAATTAGATGAGTTTTGTCATATGTATATACCAGTGAAACCATTACTACAGTCAAGCTAATGAAAATAACCATCACCCTCAAAGGTTTTTATCTGCCCCCTGGTAAACTCTCTTCTAGCTCCTTCCATCCTCCAGGTGAACACTGATGTGCTTAATTTGTAATTTTTAGAATTCTGTATAAATGGAATAATACTTTATGTACTTTTTCAGTCTTCTTTCACTGAATGTTGTTATTTTGGTACTCATCCATGTTGTTGTATTTATCAGGAAATCATTCCTGTTTATGTTGCTGAGTTATATTCCATTATATGAATACACCTTAATTTGTTTATATAGTCACTTATTTCTGAACCCTTACATTCTTTCTAGTTTTTGACTATGAGAAATCAGCTATAAATGTCTGTGTGCAAGTTTTTGTATATTATTTAGCTATATATCTTTTTCTTAGGTAAATACCTAGGAGTGGAATGGCTAGGTTATATGGTGGGGGTAGTTTAACTTAAAAAGAATTTCTAAACTGATTTCCAAAGTGATTGAATAATTTATATTCCTAGTAGGAATGTGTGACAGTTCCAGTTGCTTTATATCCTCCCCAGCACTTGTATGATTTGTCCTTTTCATTTTTGCCATTCTGCTACACTTAATTATAGCCAAAAGTCCAAGAAGTGATCATTTTTGCCATTCTAATAGATGTATGTGGTTTTTTCATTGTTTTTTTAAATTTACATTTCCCTTATGATTAATGATGTTGAATGTCTTTCCAAATGCAAATTCTCCATTTATATATCTTTATTGTCAAGTGATATTTCAGATCTTTTACCATTTTTTTAGTTGGGTTGCGTGCTTTTTATTGAGTGTTAAGACTTCTTTATGTAATATAGATGTAAGTTCTTTATTAGATTCATAATTTGCAGATTTTTTCTGCCCAGTTTGTGGCTTATCTTTTCATCCTCTTAACAATGTCTTCCCTAGCAGATAAAGGGCTAGTATCCACAATCTACAAAGAACTTATCAAACTCAACACCCAAAGAACTAATAATCCAATCAAGAAATGGGCAGAACACATGAGCAGACATTTTTTCTAAGACATCCAAATGGCCAACAGACATATGAAAATATGTTCGGTATCACTCAGCATCAGGGAAATACAAATCAAAACTGCAATGAGATACCACCTCACACCAGTCAGAATGGCTAAAATTGACAAGTCAGGAAATGACAGATGTAAGGATGCAGAAAAAGGGGAACCCTCTCACAGTGTTGGTGGGAATGCAAGCTGGTGCAGCCACTCTGGAAAATAGTATAGAGTTTCCTCAAAAGTTTGAAGATTGAGATACCCTATGACCCAGCAATTGCACTACAGGGTATTTACCCCAAAGATACAAATGTAGTGATCTGAAGGAGGATGTGCACCACAGTGTTTATAGCAGCAATGTCCACGAGAGCCAAACTATGGAAAGAGTCCAGAAGTCCCATCAACAGATGAATGGCTAAAGAAGATGTGGTGTACACACACACACACACACACACACACACACACACACACACACACTGGAATGCTACTCAGTCATAGAAAAAAAAGAGAAATCTTGCCATTTGCAACAACGTGGATGGAACTAGAGGGTGTTATGCTAAGTGAAATAAGTCCATTAGAGAAAGACAATTATTACATGATCTTATATGTGGAATTTAAGAAACAAGGCAGAGGATTACAGGGGAAGAGAAGAAAAAATAAAACAAGATGAAATCAAAGAGGGAAACAAACCATAAAGAGACTTCTGAGCATTGGAAACAAACTGAGGGTTGCTGGAGAGAAAAGGGGATGGGGAGTTGAGGGAACTGGGTAATGGACATTAAGGAGAACATGTAATGTAATGAGCACTGGGAATTATATAAGGCTGATGGACCACTAACCTCTGTTTCTGAGACCAATAATATATTGAATTTAAATAAATTTTAAAAGAAGTGTCTTTCAAAGAGATGTTCTTAGTTTTGATGTCTATTTTATATGTTTTTAAAAATATTTTATTTATTTATTTGATAGAGAGAAACACAGCTAGAGAGGGAACACAAGCAGGGGGAGTGGGAGAGGGAGAAGCAGGCCTCCCGCCGAGCAGGGAGCCCGATGTGGGGCTCAATCCCGGGTCTCTGGGATGATGACCTGAGCCGAAGGCAGTCGCTTAACCAACTGAGCCACCCAGGCGCCCCTATTTTATTTTATTTTTTTTAATGTTCATTTATTCTACTTTAATTCCAGTGTAGTTAACACATAGTATGATAGGTTATCTTTAATCCAATAAATATTTTTACATAGTATGATACTGGGCATATCATGCTAATAGTCCAAACAAAGTAGAAATTGTTATTTCACCTTTCCAGTCCAACCTATAAATACAAGCATGTAGGGGCTTATGATTAGTTTTGTTTTGTTTTTTTTTTTTTTAAATAAGCCAAGTAGAGAAAGTTAAGTATCTCCTGGTTTCACTTACTTGTGGTGCATAAGGGGTTATATAGAAGACAGTAGGAGAAGGAAAGTAAATGGGAAGTAGGGTAATTCAGGGAGAGAAACGAAACAAGAGAGACTTTGGTTTGTTTTTAATATTGTATTTAAGAACTCTTTGCCTAACCCAAGGTCACACAGATTTCCTCCAATGTTTTCTTCTAGAAGTTTCATAGTTTTCAGCTTCACATTTAAGTTTTATCTATTTTGAAGTAGTTTTTCAATATGGTGTAAAATAGGGATCAGATTTTATTGCTTCCTGTACTAATGATGCTCTGTTACTGAGTGTATATAAGTTTATCATTGTTATATCTTCCTGATGCATTGACACTTTTATCATTATAAAATACCCCTCTTTGCTTTTAGTAATACTTCTTTTCTTAGTCTGTTTTGTCTAAAATGAGTAGAGCCACTCCAGCCTTCTTTGGGCTTATTTACATGGCATATTTTTTCCCATCTTTTTATTTTCTGTTGATTTGTGTATTTGTATTTAAAAGCATCTCTTTATTTTTTAAAAAAGATTTTTATTTATTTACTTGACGGAGCACAAGCAGAGAAAGCAGCAGGCAGATGGAGAGGGAGAAGCAGGTTCCCCACTGAGCAGGGAGCCCAATGTGGGACTCAGTCCCGGGACCTAGGATCATGACTTGAACTGAAGGTAGCCGATTAAACAACTGAGCCACTCAGGCGTCCCTAAAAGCATCCCTTTAAACAGGATATACTTGGTTCTTGTTTTTTGTTGTTTTTTTTAATCTAGTCAAATAGTCTTTGCCATTTGATTAGAGTCTTTTGTTTACTTTTATTTAATGTTATTACTGATATGGTCCTATTTTGGTCTGACATTTTGCTCTTTTTTGTTTGTCTCATCTGTTCTTTTGTTCTTCTGTTCCTTCTACTTCCTTTTAAATTAATCAAAGAATTTTAGTAATATATTTTAATTTCTCTGTTGGCTGTTTAGCTATATCTCTTTACATTATTTTTTTAATGCTTTCTCTGTGGATTATAATATGCATCTTAAGTTAATACAGAATTGCTTCAGGTGAAATATGGGAAGCTTGCAATAGAATATAACGTTTATCTCCATTTTTAGTGCTGTTGTTTTCATATACAATATCTATATGCAGTGTTATAATTTGCTTTAAATAGTCCCATAAGTTTTTGTAAAGAAATTATGCAGAAAAAGCCTGTGTATGTGTATTTCAGTTCTTCCTTTGTACCCAGTTTACCAGTTGGTATCGTTTCCCTTCATCCTGGAACACTTGCTTTAATATTTCTTGTAGGGGAAGTCTCCTAGTGACAAATTCTCTGTTTTTTGTTATCTAAAAATGTTCTTATTTTGTTTTCAGTTTTTGAAGAATAGTTTAGCTGGATATAGAATCCATGGTTGACAGTTTTTGTCTTTCAGCACATTGAATATGACAGTTCCAGTGTTTTCTGTCCTCCGTTATTTCTTATGAGTCACCAACTGATAATGGTATCATTGTTTTCCTTGGATATAATAGATCATTTTTTTCTTTTGCTGATTTCAAAATTTTCTCTTTATCTTTGGCATTGTGAAGTTTCTGATGTTCCTAGGAGTGGTATGCTTAAGGAGGTTCTTTGAGGGTCTTAGATCTATAAGTTAATATTTTCCACAAAATTTGTGATTTTTGTGGGTCTGTTAATTATTTCTTTATATATGTTTTCTGTTCCTTTCTCTTTTTCTCTTTTAGGACTTCAGTTGTATGTATGTTGGGCCTTTTGATTTTTGTCTCACAGATCTCTAAGACTTTGTTCATTCTTATTTAATATATTATTTAATATTATTTTTCTCTCCTTGATATTGGCTATTTCCTGTCTTCATATTTCTATATTCTTTTTTTCTTTAAAGATTTTATTTATTTGTCAGAGAGAAAGACAGCACAAGCAGGGGGAGCAGCAGGTAGAGGGAGAAGCAGGCTCCTCACTTGTCAAGGAGCCTAATGCAGGACTTGATCCCAGAACCCTGGGATTATGACCTGAGCTGAAGGCATTCACTGTTGAGATTCCCTATTTGCACACTCATTAAGACTATACTTTACATTTAATTATTTGAAAATGTTATCCTTCTATACTTCTAACATGTTTATAATAAACATTTTGAAATCTTTGCTGAATGCAATATCTAGCCCATTCAAGGTCAATTAATATTACTTATTTCCTTGAATATCTAATTATCTTAGGTTGAAACTTGGATATTGTAGATAATATCTTGAATTAAGACTCAGATTCTGTTGTGTTCTTTCAAGGATTATTGAGTTTTTGTTCCTAGTAGGCAGTTAGCTTGCCTAGATTCAAACTGCAAACTCTGTCACTCTGTGATGTGCAGCAGCTGATAATCTCTGTTTGGTTCGTACAGCTTCTAGCTGCTGCTTTTCTTTTTCTTTAGCTTTTATTTTTCTTTAGTTTGGCCTCTGACTAGTCTATCTGGTGCCTGTGTAGTTTGTTGATTCTCAGAAAAGCCCACAGAATTACAGTTTTTAATTCTTTCAGTTTCAGCTTTTCAAGGGTAAATTTTTCCTCCACCTTCTGAGTGTTTTAGACATTTTCCAATGTGTTTAAATACTGTTTTTTTCAATACACATGTTATAATTATTCTCTGTAGGAGAGTTTGCTTGACCACTTTACTCTGATGCTATTAACAGAAATTGATAATTTTTTTTAAGAATTTATTTGTTTTAGAAAGTGTGCACATGCGAGTTGGAGAGAGAGGGGGGGAGAGAGAGAGAGAGAGAGAGAGAGAGAGAGAGAGAGAGAGAGAATGAATGAGAATATCAAGCAGACTCTCTGCTGAGCACAGAGCTTACAACCCTGGGATCATGACCTGAGCTGAAATCAAGAGTCAGATGCTTAGCTAAGTGCCCCAAAAGCCACCTAAGTGCCCCAAAAGCAAATAATTTAAAAACACTCCTCATTGGGAATATAACTACCAAATAAATTTAGGGTGGCAATGAAATGGTCAAGTCAAGTACAGTCTACTCATTATTGAATTTTTATATAGTTGCCAGACAGCTCTATGCCCAAGAGTCATTGGGACTTTATTAAATAATATTTTGTATTTTAATCTCAGTTTTGTATAGCATTGTTGCATTTTATTTGAAGCTATTAGAGCAATGTTGAAATATTAAAGAGCAAAGATGTCTTGAAAGAAGCCAAGATCAAGTGGAAATGAGGGTTGGAGCTACCAAAAAAGGGCAAAAGAATATCAACCTTTAACTATAGTAGCTCTTCCCTTTGAGTATCTTCTGTTGTAAACACTTTGCCCTGCCAATCATTTATACCTACATAATTATAACACCTTTATTTTACTTAATGTGCAGGAAGATCTTTTCTTATTTTTTAACGATTTTGTTTATTTACTTGAGATAGTGAGAACATGGAGGGGGGGCAGAGGGAGAGGACATAGGGCTCAATCCCAGGACCCTGGGATCCTGATCTGTGCTGAAGACAGACACTTAACTGAGTGAGCCACCCAAGCACCCCTGCAGGAAAATCATCTTATATATTAAACTTAGCACTTCTTTAAGTGATGTGCATTCTCTTTCAGCCATATACCGAGAGCTGAGGATTGATTCTTGGTATGGAGTAGGAAACAAAGGATCTGAATGGGAAAATTGGAAAGCTTCCTGGTATTTTTGTTGTTGTTGTTAAGATTTTATTCATTTGACAGAGAGAAACACAGCCAGAGAGGGAACACAAGCAGGGCGAGTGAGAGAGGGAGAAGCAGGCTTCCCGCTGAGCAGGGAGCCCAATGTGGGACTCGATCCCTGGTCTCCGGGATCATGACCTGAGCCGAAGGCAGTCGCTTAACCAACTGAGCCACCCAGGCGCCCCTGCTTCCTGGTATTTTTGAAAAAGATTCCCTAATATGGCCCTTTTGTATGTCTTTCTATATAATATCACATACACACATATATACAAATACATTCTAAAGACTTTATTATACATTTTTTGACATCTGTATCTCTTAAGGCATTTATCATGTTCTATGTAGTGTTCTGATTTACTTCTATTTGCATATATGTTATTAGATTGAAAATTATTGGAAGGTAGAGAAATCTCTTAGTTGTTTTTATATTCTCGATAGCTCAAGATAGTGCCTTGAAGGTAATAGGCATTTTCAATAGGAAGGGAGAGAATGTTGTTATTCCATAATTTAAATAGCACCTCTTCCATTGAAAAAGATTAGTTTTCTCAATGTTAATAGGAAACCCTGTGCAGGTGTTTGGTTGAATTCCATCGAGGGACTGGGCTAGTTTGATTGATGTATTTATTTATTTATGTTACATTAATCACCATACAGTTCTTCATTAGTTTTTTGATGTAGTGTTCCATGGTTCATTGTTTGCACATTTTTTGAATAAAAATTTTACCATGCTGGGTATAGTGACTATGTACTTCAGTTTCTCAATTTTTAAATGAACTTAATAAGAGTACCTACCTACAGAGTTTTGGGGATTAAATGAGAACGTCTCTGAGTTTACAAATATATTACCTCAAAATTTTATTGAATTTTTATTAATAATAATCACAGACTTGGCAGGGGTGAAAGGCAATAGCAGTCTTTCATTTTTGTGATGTGTATCATAACCCGTAAGACCTTGCATTCTCTGGATTGCCGTGTTAAAACTTCATAAAAGCTGGAAATTTTGTGAGTCAGCAATGGCAAGTAATTATTCATTCAAGAATTAATTTCTTCTTGGGCGCCTGGATGGCTCAGTGGGTTAAAGCCTCTGCCTTTGGCTCAGGTCATGATCTCAGAGTCCTGGGATCGAGGCCCACATTGGGCTCTCTGCTCAGCAGGGAGCCTGCTTCCTCCTCCCTCTCTGCCTGCCTCTCTGCCTGCTTGTTATCTCTCTCTCTCTCTCTCTGTCAAATGAATAAATAAAATCTTAAAAAAAAAAAGAATTAATTTCTTCTTGAAATTTCTTCTTGATCAGAAGATGGACCTAACCTAATCTATTGCTGATTATTATCATAACAGAATGTGCTGTTGGGATTTTAGCCGAGGCACTAAGGTACAAGAATGTGAAATTCAAAAGTGACATATTTCAAAAACAAGTTAGAGTCTCTAAAAGCCATAAGAAGGACACTTGTGGGTCAAGGAAGAACACTTTGTGAGGATTCTTTCAGAAAATTACAGTGTGGCTTCTTCTTACCACGCTCTCTCACTTGATATCTACTTAGGGGAACTTGAAAGGGACCATGTAAAGATTTAAAGAGTTCTCTTCAGTTAGGGAGGACAGAGGACTGGGGTCTGAATCCCTTGAGAAATCCAATAAGGAGAGAACTATAGCTGGCTAACTGCTCCCGTAGGCAAAGCTATCCAAGAGGTGGTTGTGTTGGAATTTGTCTACACTCCCACATTTGTCAGGGCAAAGCAATATGAATGTTTCCTGTACATCAGAGGCAGGCCTAGAGGAAAGGGGCAGTCTAGAGCTGTTTTGATTCCTGCCCAGGTACCCTGCCTATAAGAACAATGAAGCTGCAACAGTTGGTCTTTTAAGTAACAGCAGGAAAACCAGGGGAGAATGAATTATCCTTGTCAGTGGAGCTACAGCCAGAAGGTCTCTGAGGTGAGACTCTGAAGAACCCACAAAGTGCATCTGAGAAAAAAGTTAGCTTCAGACATTATTAGACAGGTCTTTGGGCAGGAACACTTACGAGGACTCTGCCTTCCTTGTCCCAGCTTCTCTCTTTCCCATACCTACTTTAGAGAGTATGGAAACTAGGGAAGGGGAAGAGAGGTCATGAAAAGAGACAAAGCTGGGGTTGGGAAAAAAGGTAGGTATTAGATCCTCTTTCAAGATCAATAAATAGACCTAGGGGGAGTGAATTGCCTAAAGATATATTGTAGTTATAGGGTCAAGAGATTTGGGCCTAAAGCTGTTTGTTGTATAGCTCACATTCACTTAGGTCCCATTCATTTTTTTTTTTAATATCTTTTAAGAAGAATTTATAGACTTACTATCTTATGAGATCACTCATTTCTTTAGCAGAAAATTACCCTAATTTGTATTTGGTATTAATTTCTCTTTTTTTGGTTCCCTTTTGTTTTAGGTTTTACAGAGTCAGGACAGGAAATTATGAGTTCTGATTCTTACGGTTTTTGGGGTTTTTTTTGTGAAGATAACATACTTTCAGAAAAAAGTATATGTGTGGTTTCATAAAATGATACCCAGAAACTATTATCCAGGTCAATAAATAGTCTACCTATGTATGTCTTGATTCCCTTAGCACAAGAACTAAGCCCAGACTCTAGGCAGATGTTCAGTTCTTAACTACTGGGTCCAAATGATCATAATTCTGTTTCCTCCCCCTAAACGTGAACCACTATCCTGACTTCCAGTGATCACCACTTTTTCAGTTTGACCACCACCATGCATTCCTAAATATATCTCATTTTTTAAAAAACAACTTTCTTTCCATAGACTAGAAGTTTCTTAAAACCGTAGATAACAGGTTAGAGATTAATAGTGTTTGGGTCATTGGAGAATGATTTGATTAAGAATACAAACTTTTCAAGAATTCAATTAAACACAAATAATTGCTGTGCTAGTTATAATTAGCACTGGTAAGTCCTTTGAACTGTGATTCAGATTTGCTTCTAATTTATTCCAGCTCCCTCCCATTCCAAAAAATAGTAGCTTTTTTTGCACTAGTATTGTTCTATATATGTATTATGTCCTATGGGATAAGTACAGATGCTGTTTGCTATATCATAATGTCCCTTTTGTCCCTCTTTTACAGCATGGGTAAGTTCTCTGTCCATGGGGATGATTTTCTTTTGCTGCCCAATAGCCAGTGTCTTCACAGACATGTTTGGTTGTCGGAAGACAGCTGTTGTGGGTGCTGCTGTTGGATTCGTTGGACTTATGTCCAGTTCTTTTGTAAGGTAAGGACTTGGTTCTTTATGCTACTTTTCAAGAACTGTTAGACACCGTAGAGTTGTTCCTTCAGAAACTTTGCTGTTTACAAGGAAACATCCTCCTTTTCATTGCATCAGCTTTAAGCAGTATGAGTTAAACAGTGTTAGCCACAGCAACAAGGCAGAGCTTCATAATTTGAAAGCTTTTGCTTGCAGTGTTTTCATATTTTTCATTCAGTCGTGTTCTTAACCCACTAGTCAGAAGCTACGAAGCTTTCAGAGGAGCAAGGGGAAATGTGATATAAATTCCAGGGGTCGAATCCACTTTCCTATAGTTAAGTTCTGCCTTCTTAGGAAAGCTTCTCTAGCAGCTCCAGGTCACATCAGTATTCCTGCTCTGAATCCTTTTTACACACATGATTGTTTACTGACTTACACTGCACTTCAGTTGTCAGACTTCAGCAGTTGGAACGAGCTGTTACTGAGGTGAAAATTTAGAAGTGAAAGAGGCTCAGGAGCAGTGAAAATGCCATGATGATACTGTTGTCAGTACTATTTTTAATATATGCTTTGAAAAAGGCAGAGAAATGTGTAATCGAGGTTTTTCCTTTAAAATTGCTAAATGAAATAAATCAGTCCTTAAGAAGTAAGTTGGAAAAACTTACTTCTGGAAAAACTGAGGCAGGATGAATAAAGTATTATTTATATTTAGGCCTATATTATTATATATTTCACTAAACAGATAATCAGCAGGGCATTTGCACATTTTAATTTTCTTTTCACCAAGTAGCTGGAACATATGACTGCTAAATATATGTTATGGAATAGAGTGGAGATTCAGGAAGGGGTGATAAGAGCAGGCTAAAATAAATTTGGGAAAGCTCAGGGATGACTCTTGAGCCTCTTGTGGAGATTGTGCTAGCCGTGGATGACTAGAGGGGGAAAGGGCATCCTGGAGAGAGGATTGCCAACATGCCTTGATTTTTTTTTTTTTATCAGATTTTAGAGTTCCTTATGATTACCTTAGCATATTGCTAGACTAGTATTATTGTTCAAAATTTAATTATTAACCAACTTTATCTGTGTTGGTTTCTAATAAATAATTTGCTTTTATTCCTGCTATATAGCCTTTTGAATGGACTTTTCAAAAGAAAAAACCTCAGTTTTCTTTTACTCCTTACTTTGTTTCAAAGAATGTACTAATACGATCCTTTACATTCATAAGAGATGGATAATTAAGTTGTTTTCAGTTAAACTATAAAATTCTTAATCTTTTATTATTCTTTTGAGGTCTACATGGCCTTAAAACCTAGAAGGTGGGATCACTAATAACACACTTCACTTAGTTTTTCTGTAATCAAAATATAATTTCTTGTTACCTTGCACAATACTGACATAAGTGCAATACAGGACGACGGTTGGCCTCCAGCCCTTAAGGCCAACAAAAATGAGGTACAACTGTTCCTCTGTGCAAATGTTTCTGACAAACTTGGGGGAGAAAATTTCAAATGCAGCTTTTCCTTTGAATAGGCTGCTTTAGTAAGTGCCTGGGAAATCTCAATAAAATAATGACTTTCCATTGTAAAATGATAAATTTTCAAAACTTTTATTGAGATGAGTTTTTTTGTTAGTTAGGTTAATCACTGTGTCAGTGTTACTGAAGCACTTCTGGCACTGTCCCTCCTGAGTTGTGGAGAGCACAGCAGTTCTTACTGAGTGCTGCTTGGTTTACCTGAAATCCATGGAAAGAGGAAGAGGAACAAAATCACAGATGGCCTTCCTGGTCATTTATCACATGCTTGAGGCATTTTATTTTCCATTCAGGCTGAATTAAAATATTTTTAGTGGCATATTCTTGATGTATTAAGTTTTTCACCTCTTTTTGGTAAGTCTTTATTTGTATAAATTATTTTGAGAACTAAAACCCACTTTCCTATGAGGTTTTGTTCCACCAAGCCCTCAATACAAATAATGAAAGCACCCTTCATCTTTTTCATCTTTACACAGTTCCATCGAACCTCTGTACCTTACCTATGGAGTCATATTCGCCTGCGGCTGCTCCTTTGCCTACCAGCCTTCTTTGGTCATTTTGGGACACTATTTCAAGAAGCGTCTCGGACTGGTGAATGGCATTGTCACTGCTGGCAGCAGCATCTTCACAATTTTGCTGCCTTTCCTCTTAAGGGTTCTGACTGACAGCGTGGGCCTCTTCTACACACTGAGAGTGCTCTGCATCTTCATGTTTGTTCTCTTTCTGGCTAGCTTTACTTACCGACCTCTTGTTTCAAATGCCAAAGATAAAGAGAGTGGAACCAAAGGAGGGAACCGATTCTCCCTCTTTCCCAGGAGGAAGTTTAGTCCTCCAAAAAAAATTTTCAATTTTGCCATCTTCAAGGTGACAGCTTATGCCGTTTGGGCAGTTGGAATACCACTTGCACTTTTTGGATATTTTGTGCCTTATGTTCACTTGGTGAGTATGCTTCTGTGGCTTTGCTGGTAATGGATATCATTCTTTCGTACTGGAAAAGTTTTTGGAAGAACAAGATAGGTCACATTGAAGTTGACCTTAGACATTATCCTGGCTGTAATTCAGGGACTCTTGAAATTCAGGATCCCTCAAGACAAGGTCAACATATCCATCAGGTCATTAAATAGAGGGTATGCTTTGTGGTGTGCTTTGGTGTTTTAAAAATTGCCAAACTTAAATAAACAGAAATGACTTTTAAAAATTAAAATAAAGGCTAAAATACTAGAACAAATGTTGTCAATACAGAAACTTAATAGGTTTTCTTTAAGTAGCTTAGAAATCATAATCAGGAACAAAGGTAGTACAATGATTTTGCCAACATCAGTAAATATTTTTTTGATAAAAGGGTACAGGAAATAGGTAAATTTTAAAACTCAGTGGCCTTGATACAAAGAAGCATTACATATACTTGTGGTATACCTCTGGGAAAATGGGAGTTTTTTCCAGAGGATTATTAAAATGAGAGAAATGTTAGCAAATTCCAAATGTGGGGAGAACAAGATTTCACAGGAAATTAAGAATTCAAGGGCTCAAGCAATTTATGTTGTTTACTTCTATCTCAAAAGGCAAATTTAAGCCTCTTGATGCTGATACAAGAATTAGCAGTATCTGAAGTATTTGCCTCTGGCAAAATTTACTCAAAGTGCTTATTATGTTTCTTCCTTTTTTTTTTTTTTTTTCTTACTGTTGTGGCTAAAAATGTATTTATAGTTCAACATGGTTGAAAAATGATGCTAGGATACACTTTTAGCTGTATCCTATGTGTGTGAACTTGGATCTCTTCTAGCTTTTTTTTTTTTTCATTTAAAATATATCCTTTATTATATTATAATATAGTACATATAATATAATAATATTATATTCCCATATAAATACACAGACTTCCTTCATTTTATTTTCATGTTTTTTTTTTATTTTTTTGGATCTCTTCTAGCTTTTAGTCTACTTATGGACGTTCATGCAGTTTTTCTTTAAAGTTTTGGTGGAGGTTGGTAACAGCTCAGGGAATTCTGGGCTCAACAAGTCAGCTAGTAACCTATGTCATCAACTCTTTGTGGGTTCATATGCTGAGTTCAGAAAAGAATTAAGGAAACAGGAGGAGAAATGGTAAGCAGTTTTGGATCTAAGAATAATTTTTATTTCTCAGTTCCTCTTATTCTCATTTTGCCACAAGTGTTGAAGAAGCCACTGGGATGACCAATGGGAGGTAGGGAGAAGGATGAGTTTTTAGGACTCTGAGTCACGTGGCATTTTGCAGAGTCTGAAGTACTAGGTAAAATGACCTAGTATGTGACCTCTGTCACATATTAGTATGTGACCTACATCTTGACCTGATAGTCCATTTTCACACTTCCTAGAAGGTATATCTAAACCCTGAAGCTATTTTTTGTTAGAATATAGATCCAATGTGGAAAGGTCTTCTTTATCGGCTATCTGTTCTGTAGCTTCTTTGGTTAAAACATTTGTGGTGTCCTTCTCAAAGATGAAAGGATTTAAAACAATTTTTTTTCTTTGATACTACAAAGTGAGCACATGGAGAGAAGTCAGTATCTCAGTTTTGTTAATACCAGATATTTACCTAAGGACAAGTGGTAGATGGCAGTGTAATTACTTCCGGTAACATATTTGTAATTTGTAAAATAATTTCACATATATTATTTCATCTGGCCTTCAGAAAAAAACCTATAAAGTAGGCAAAAGAAACAATATTAGCTCACATTGCATAGGCTAGAAAACTGATCCATCATTAGCAAAGATGTGACTTCTCATTCCCATTCAGAGATGTTAAATGAAATGAGTATGCCTAACGAAATTTAATAAATATGTTATTGGTCTTCGTTTTCTTAAAGTTAATCAAATTTCATAATGAGGAATGAGTTAGATGGTATTATAGATGTTATTGTCCTCAGGAGGCTGTAAATCAGGATACAGTACCCAGAACAATAAGGTCTCTGTTAACTCTAATAACAAACCAGGTCTTTTTTCTGCTTTCTCTCCTTCTAGGCATGCTTTCTTACAAATGTGTTACTATTTTTCATTTGTGATTTTTCTCTTTGTCAAACTGGTATAGCACTACAAGCCATGTCGGAGAGGAAACACCAGACAGTTAAATGCCACGTGGGCTGTTTAAATCTCGTATTTGATGGGTGCGCTGAGTTTGTCATGGGGTGGTAATGTAACGTTTGGATTGTGGATACTTAATCCAGGCTTCATGGATCCAAGCTTCCCCTTAGAGGAGGGAAAGGGGTCTCCTTTCATCTTTCCAAACACAAGTAGATGATGTTCAATTTGTCTTAAACCCTTTATTGGCTGTTGAAGGGAATACACATGGGAGGTATAAGAAACTGTTGAAGGAGCATAAAATCTAGTAAATATAATAATAAAAGCTGTTATAGTTGGTAATTTTTACATATATTATCTTATTTAATCTTCACAGTAATGGAGTACTTGTGACATAACATCTTCATTTCACAGATGAAAAGACTGAGGAACTGAGAGATTTAAAAACTTGCCTAGGGTCACAGAAATGGTGATTGGTAATTATTGGTGTGGCATTTTTATTCCAGAGGCAATGTTGTATCTAGAGTAAAGGTAAGGGCTCTGCAGTAAGACAGATCTGGGTTTTGTCCCTGACTAGTTGCGTGACCTTGAATAACATCTGTGAGAATCAGTTTGTTCATCTGTAAAATAGGGATAAACCCAATTTTGTAGAGTTGGTATAAGGATGAGAGAAAATGTATGTAAAGCATCTATCCAGTTCTGGTATAAAAATGAGTTATTTTAATTTAAAGACCAAGTGATTGCCAGTTGAGTGGTTTTTAAATGAGAGCTATAAAAGAGTCAAAGGAGAAAGATGATATCCATTTGAAAAAGTGGTTAGTGGGCCCCTGGGTGGTTCAGTGGGTTAAAGCCTCTGCTTTCGGCTCAGGTCATGATCTCAGGGTCCTGGGATCAAGGCCCGCGTGGGGCTCTCTGCTCGGCGGGGAGCCTGCTTCCTCCTCTCTCTCTGCCTGCCTCTCTGCCTACTTGTGATCTCTCTGTCAAATAAATAAATAAAATCTTTAAAAAAGGAAAAAAAAGAAAAAGTGGTTAGTAAAAGCTTCACGGGATTAGAGTTGGGCCTGGAGCACGAGATTTGGTGTTAAATTCAGATTCTTACTTAATTAACTGGGGAACTAATTTATTTAGGTCTTCTTTGAAGATTCAGAAGTACAGTGAAATGATTAAGTTAAAAATCCAAAGATTTTTTTACCTGTTAGATTATACATGATGATTTGAGAGAGAATATGTACACTTTGTGTCAGTCTTGCTCTTAAAGCAGCATTGGAGGTCTTATCTTTTCATAGTTACTTTTAAAGGTGAAGAATCGTATTGCTTCCTGAGAGCTGTCAAATGATCTCTCTTTTGGGCCTACCCACTTATAAGCTCCATTGTGAGGGTACAAATCTTATAGATCAATTTAGGTGAGGCCTAACTTTCTAAATAACCATTCTTAGTGGCAGTTGCTTCAGTTTTTGTTATTTGTCCCTTTTGCCTGAGAGTTGTTTTGCTTTTTTTCTGGGCTACATATTTATGGCTTTTCCTTATCCCATTTTTCTTCATTAGCTTCTAGAAGCATAGCACTCTTCCAGTTTTCCTTCTACCTCTCCATCACTCCTTAGTATCTTTGCTGGCTCCTTTTTCACCCTGACCCTTAATATCAGTGTGTCCTAGGGCTTCTCCCTAATCTTTGTATCCACTCATTCCACCGGTGGTTTCATATAGTCTCCTGAGTTCAAGCACTGTATGTATATGCCAGTGACTCTGAATTTGTATTCCTCACCCAGACCTCTTTCCTAAATTCTCTGCCAGACTTTTAGAACCACCTACCTACTTTGTATCTCCACTTGCATGACTGCTAGGCGTTTCAGATTTAACATGTCCAACCCTGAAGTCCTGGTCTTACCCCTTCAGAAGCCTGCCCTGCCACCAGCCATCCCTATCTCAGGAGATGACAATTTCATCCTTCTAAGTGATCAGGCCTAAAACTTTAGATTCACCTTGGCTCTTATTTTTTCATATCACACTCCTGATCCAGTCTGGAAATTCTGATGTTTCTTCTTTCAAAATATATCCAGGATCTGACCACCTTTCATCATCCTCACTATAGCCCCATAGACCTGGCCACCATTGTCCCTTGCCCAGATGCCTGACTTTATACGTGTAGCTGGTCTCCCTGCTAACGTCCTTGATCACTTCCTCTACCCAGAGCCACCAGTGTTCTTTCAACACATAAGTCACTCTGCTCAAAATCCTTCATTGGTTCTCCATTTCTTTGAGAGTGAAAACTCATGTCTGTAAGATACTCCATCATCTGGCCCCTCTCCCTCTCTGATCTCATCTTCTGTGTTTGCCTCCCTTGCTCCTGCCACACTGCCCTGTTTGCTAGTCACCTTTTTTTTTTTTTTTAAGATTTTACTTTTAAGTAGTCTCTGTACCCAATGTGGGTCTCGAACCGCACAACCCTAAGATCAAGAGTCGTGTGCTCCTCTGAGCCAGCCAGGCACCCCACCTTTTAATGACCACTTGGTTAAAACTCCCTTCTTCCCTCTCCCCTCCACAGCATTCCCAAACTCCCTCACGCTACTTTTTTTTTTTCCTTTTTCCAAAGCACCTAATACCTTCTAACATATTAACATAATTAATTTTTAATGATTATTTTTGCTATCTGTTTGTGTATCTCTGCTAGAATATAAACCTCATGGGCTAAGGATCTTTTTGTTTTGTTCAGTGAGAGATCCCAAACATCTAGCACAATGTCTAGTGCACAGTGGGTCCTCAAGTATTTGTTCAGTGACTAAATATATTATGAGTAAGTCTAAAGCAACACTATATAAGCAGTATTCATTTTCCCACCATTTCAGTCTTTAAAATTCTCTATTTGATGCCATAATGATTTTTTACATTTTATACATTTCTCACATAGGACCTGATGGTATTCATATTCATTAAACAGTTAATAACTCAAAGTCAGCAAACCTCAGAATAATGAACACTAATGCCATCTGTTAATGGAGTAAAGAATTGATGGTTTTGCTTTGACCCACACCTTTATATGCATATGTTGAAATTGTCACTTGATAGAAGTAGAAGAAATTTCTGTGTCTCTGTCACTATTGTAAGTATATGGAAGGAGGAAATAGGAATACTTGGTGGTCATCCCCATTAATTAGGAATTCTAGATAGTTGGTGTCTTCCCTACTGTGTAGCAACTGAGAATCTCAAAGAGCCTTGGGTACAGTGTGTAAGAGTAGGGTAGGATTCAGGAACCATAGCTTGAACAAAAGTCTGCTTTGGTAGGTAGGGCTATATCAGTCAGATGACTGATAAATGCCTAGGAATGACAACGATGATGTAACTTTTATCATTGCCTTGAAGTGCTCCATCCTCAATACTAGAGTGATGATTTAGTTTTAATTATTTTCACATTTCTCCATCACTACTCACCTTGGAAAGCAGCTTGAGTACCTGTGTTCTTTGACTGTAGAACATATGGTAGTTGGGTCGAATTTTAGTTTTTAAGCTTTAGACCCATGTAGTTCTCTATCAGAAGATAACTGACTTGTGTTGTAATCTGCAACACGTGTTTATGAGCCTGTTTTCAAACACTCCATGATAAGACGGGAATATGTCATTTTTGTGTCAAGAAGTGATTGTTCTCAAAAGAAACTTTGATCTGGTAGAAAGTCCCATTTATCTGATGCTATGATTAAAGATCCAGTCATTTGCTTGCTGACATGGCAATTAAGTGGACACCAAGTCCAGCTGCAATTGGGAATGAACAAGTTATATTTTTAAACTAGAAACTTTGTGACAAACATGCCAATAAATGAGGCATGTAGTACCTCACGAGACCTTTTATAGCTTTGATCAATGCCACATGCCCTCATACGTCAGTACAGAGATGCCCCTGTTAGGCCTCACTGTTCAGGGCCCTCTTGTTCATATTGTGAAAGCAGGAATCTATTCCAAGGCAGAGTTCGGGGATTGAGGCATGCAAACGGGAAAAGCATACATGTTTTCAGCAATTTGTGCCTTCCTTGGAAGGAGAGTCAGGTAACACTTTTCAAAAATCTGTAATAATGTCAAGCATTTTCACAAAATCTCATGTAACCATCACAAGAATGAGTATATCAAGTATAAGTAACTACAAACTTAAGGCTAAGGAAATGACTCTTAGTTATGTTTGCTCAAGGTCGTTCACTGAGTTATGCTCGGAGCTGGGATTTGAACACAGATGTTGGACTCTGAGTCTCATATTCTTTTTATGAAATAGTCTGCTGTTCCTTCATCAAGTCACCTCACAGATGGAGTGCTGCCTGTTTCCCTCCCAGTCTCTGAGCTAAGGAAAGTGACAAGAGGAAAAAGATAAGGACGGCCTAGCACTCAGAGCCTGCTGCACAGCCATGGGGAGGACTATGGAAGAAATGGGCTTCTGTTCTAATGTAATGCGATTGAGAGGATGTCATGGAACCATATTTCAAGCCCCTTCATCTTCTCTTCTGATTTCTAGCACATTGTGAATGTAAGAAAACTGAATCACATTTTCACAATCTGTGACAAGCAGAACATGGAATATGCATAGTCTTAGGTTAGGTTTTGATTTCTATAATAAACATTAAGCATGGCAGAAGAAAAAATGGACAAATGTAAAAATTTATAGCAAGATCTCTTGTTTATTTGGTTAACATAAGAAATTATAGGAAAAACGGGAAAAAAATAAATTGCCTCTATTTTAGAGTAACACATAAACTGAGGCTACTGATAATTAGTGTCCTGAGAAGCCCTAAAGAGTCCTTGTGTTGAAAAACAAAACAAAACAAAACAAAAACCCCAAAGAGCCCATGTTTTTGAAGGCTGTTCCTTCTCTCTTGTTAAATTGTAAATTTCTTTTTATTTATTAAACTATACTTTGGAATAATTTCAAAGTTTAACAGTTATATGGATATTTGCTTCTCCCTCAAATGCTTGGATTAGTATCAAATTGAAGGTTGAAGAATCTAAATCAGCTGGTAAGGGTCCTACTGTGATTTTTATATCATTAGAAAATAAGTTTACTAGGATAGAAGATGAATAGGAATAGAAATCTGAATTTGAAGACTCTTCCCTTTGTGAGGCTATACTTGGACATTGGCCTTACCCCATATTTGTCAGGTAGTTGTGACAGGTGGAGAGTGTTGTCTGATCCACTGAGAGTACTTTTCTGCTAGTTAACCTTACCTCCAAATTCTGGAGCATCTCTTTGGAGAAGCCCTTGCGGACACTGGCTCTAGGGATTACCGAGGATTAGAGCATTCAGAGGAAACGGGCCTGAGTTATAGAAGTCCTGTAGGGAAGAGTCTTTAGCACTCAAAGAACATTTGAGGGCTGCACATCTCTTACATGTTAGCCCCCAGACTGCCCATGCCACCGTCTGTTTTTCCCTGTGCTTTTCCTGCTTTCTGTTCCCATTACTTGTATCTAGTTTTCTGCCTTCCTCTACCCATTGGCTGCTCACCTGTTAACAGAAACTTTATATTCCCTTGTAACAAATCAGAGGAAAGCTCACTTAATTGTAGGTGGTGCCTACCATTTGGAGGCAAAATTGCAAACACAGACAGCTGGTGTGCAGTTATGCAATCCGGCTGTGTCTGCATCCAGGTCAGCTTGAACTGATTTATTCCTGGAGTAACAGGGCAAGAATAACTGCAGCCTCCAAAGCCCCGAGCATGCTTTTCAGATTCTGCCCGGCCAGTCCTCACACCCATGCAAGCGTTTGTTTTAAACTACCAATTTCTTTTAAACAGCTGTAACATTTATTGACTTCCCATATTCTTCTTAACATTCAGTTTACAAGAAGCTCCCACAGACATTCTCTTTCGCTGGAGACTCAGGGCCATACTGCGAGATCGGTGGCCTGATGCAAGGCTCATACCTGGGGTAGCTGGGGCTTGAGCCTGACTCCTCTTAAGAATGCGGCTTTTAAATAAAGTATTTACATACCTGCAAAGATATAACAGTAATTCAGGAGTTGAAAGGGATTATACGGATGATTTAACTGCACTCTTTTGTTATTAGACTAGTAAAGGAACCAAGGCCTGGAAAGGGTAAGTTGCTTGCCAAATGTCACCTAGTTAAAACAGCAGCAGAACCAGCATAATATCTGAGAATATCCCTGGAAAGTAAATGGAAGCTTATCATAGCCTAAAATGTCAATGTGTACATAGTAGAAACAGATTTTTTTTAACATTTTATTTATTTATTTGACAAACACAGCCAGAGAGGGAACACAAGTGAGAGAGGGGAGTGAGAGAGGGAGAAGCAGGCTTCCCGCTGAGCAGGGACCCTGATGCGGGGCTCGATACCGGGTCTCCCGGATCATGACCTGAGCTGAAGGCAGTTGCTTAACCAACTGAGCCACCCAGGCGCCCCAGAAACAGATTTTTTAGAGGAAGGAAATAGTTTTCTCATGTAACATAACTCTAGTCAACTCCTAGGATTCATTTCCTAGTCAGGGGTTGTTTTGCCATCTTGACACCTTCCAGTTTTTCAGAGATGTCAATAGCGGTTATACTGGCTTTGTTGTCTTTGCTTTGTGAACCTATTTAGAGCTCAGGGTCAAGGTGATTGTGTCCTCCAGAATGCATTCCTCCTGGTAGGATCCTTGTAAACCAAAGGTTTGTGTTTGGGGCCTGCGTGCTGCCCTGCTGCGCTGCTGCTGCATTTATCACCCATCACAGTAAGGTTCTGACAGGAGAGAAGCGTTGAGGTCCATTAAATATCCCCAGCCTCAGAGGATGGTTGCTGTGCTTTGGAAATATTTTAAAATTGATTTATGATAGAATTGTATAGTCTGAAGAATTTCCCTGTCATTCTTACTTGCTCTATAATCAGATTAAACCCAATATGGAGATGACATTAAAATTTTTCTTTTTAGTCTAGAGACTAAACACTGGTGACTAAATACTGAGGGCTAACGGTTTCATTTTCTCCCTCCTTTTTCTTAGTTTTGGTTTATTATTCTAGTTGATTGTTGATTGTTACTTTGACATTTTTTAGCTAATGGAGAATGTTTTGGTACTTTGCAGAATAAAGCATGATCACATTGTTTTTTTCACCAAGTTTTCTAATTTAAGTACAGTTGACCCTTGAAAAATGTGGAGTTTGGGAGCACTGGACCCTCGTGCGGTCAGAAGTCTGAAGATAACTTTTGACTTCTCCAAACTTAAATACTAATAGCCTACTGTTGACAGGAAGCCTTACTGATAATAAATAGTTGGTTAAGACATATTTTATATGTCATATGTCTCATATGCTGTTTTCTTAGAGTAAAGTAAGCTAGAGAAAATGTTAAGAGGATTAAAAGAGAGGGCCACCTGGCTGGCTTAGTTGGTAGAGCATTTTACTTTTGATCCTGGGATTCTGAGTTCAAGCCCCATGTTGAGGGTAGAGATTGCTTAATAAATGGAAGTTTGGGTTTTTTTTTTTTTAAGATTTTGTTTATTTATTTTGACAGAGAGAAACACAGCTAGAGAGGGAACACAAGGAGGAGGGATGAGAGAGGGAGAAGCAGACTTACTGCCAAGCAGGGAGCCCAATGTGGGACTCGATCCTGGGTCTCCGGGATCATGACCTGAGCCGAAGGCAGTCGCTCAACCAACTGAGCCACCCAGGCGCCCCCAATAAATGGAAGTTTAAAAGAAAGTATAAGAGGGGCACTTGGGTGGCTCAGAGGGTTAAGCTTCTGCCTTTGGCTCAGGTCATAATCTCAGGGTCCTGGGATTGAGTCCCACATTGGGCTCTCTGCGCAGCAGGGAGCCTGCTTCTCCCTCTTTCTCTGCCTGTCTCTCTGCCTATTTGTGATCTCTCTCTGTGTCAAATAAATAAATAAAATCTTTAAAAAAAAGTATAAGAAAATACTATGATACAGTACTATACTGTAAAAATACAGTACTATACTGTATTCATCGAAAAAAATCTGTATATAGGTGGACCCACATTGTTCAAACCCATGTTGTTCAAGGCTTAAGTGTAATTTTTACTTTATTTTTTCTATTTTTCATTTAAAAATAGGCTTAAATTTCTTTGACACAAGGGTATTTCTTTGGATGGTGGATTAATTTAAATGTCAGGATTCATCCATTGAGATTCACTGTGTTGCTTATGTACACGTGTATAATACCTACATGTCTTGCAGGGTTTTTGTTGTATGTGGTCTAGAATTGTTTCATCCATTTATTTGTTCATTTCATTTTATTCATTTTCCTTTTCTAGCAAACTTCTGAAAAGGATATCAAGGTATTTATTTAACATAGACTTTTTAAAAAATCTCTACACCCAATGTGGGGCTTGAACTTACAACCCCAAGATCAAGAGTCATATATTTTACCAACTGAGCCAGCCCAGGCACCCTACACACATACATTTATTATTATTATTATTATTATTATTATTATTATTTAGTGTCAGGGTTAGAATTTAGTGATTCATCAGTTGTATATAGCACCTAGTACTCATTACATCCCTTTAATGCCCATCCCCCCACCCACCTCCCCTCCAGCAATCCTCAGTTTGTTTCATACATTTTTTTTTCTAAGATTTTATTTATTTGAGAGAGGGTGCAGCACAAGTCGGGGTGGAGGGGCAGAGGGAGAAGGAGAAGCTGGCTGATCAGGACCTGGGATCATGACCTGAGCTGAAGGCAGATGCTTAACCAACTGAGCCAACCAGGAGCCTCTGTTTTGTATGTTTTTGACTCAAGTCTTCCAGTAACCTTTTATGAGGAAAGCAGCAGTGATACTGAGTAGATTAAGAACCTTGAGGATTGGAAGGGTTTTATTTTAATCGGGTGGTAGGGGTGTCACTAGAATTAGAATGGGTTATTCCCATTCCTATTCTGATGTTTTTTTTCTTGCATGTGTGTGTCTTTCTCTAATGATAACTCACTTGAACAGATTCAAGCATTCATTCAACTGATAATCACTGAGCACCTGCTGGGTGCCATTAGCATTGTAGGTGTAGGGATGCAGTGGTGAGAACAGATATAATCTCTGCTCTCACAGAGCTTGATAAATAAGTAGACAAGATAGTTTTCAAACAGAGATATTTTCTTTGAAGAAAATAAAATGTGATGGAAGGTGATGGTGGGAGGTCACTTCAGGCACTTCGGGTTGGACAGTAAGGGACAACCTCTTTGAGGAGGTGACAGTAAGTGTGCCCTATTGGTGGAGGGCAGAATTAGGTATGTGGAAGATAGTAAAAATAAGACTGCTTCCTATTGCCCTTGGGAAGCCTATGACAGAGAATCTCTCTAGTTTCTGTTTATAATGCCAGCTAACAGTTGATGAATTTTTTTATCCAACTTGTTTTTATCTGATGTATTGAAATCTGCATGTTGAAAATTTAAAAATTCTTGCATTGGACCCAAACATGCTTTTTTTCCCCCAGATACTTTACTTAGGACTCATATTTTCTAAAAATACACTGCTCTTCCTCAGTTCTCATGTGGTTATTATGTTCATGATTGGACCTCTCCTCTCCTTCACCTTATCCCCACTTTTTTCAGATTTTTTCCAGTAGTGTCTGTGCTTTTCTTGCTTTTCTAACTTTGCATTTATTTTCCTACAGATCTCAACATCTGCTGCAATTTGACTACTCAGATTAGTGAAAATTTGCGCATTGTTATCAGTTTTGTGCTTCAGGCAGTATTCACCATTCTCCTACTTAAGATGAATAAGGATCTTTACTTCTGGCCACTTAGGATTCAGAATGGTAGAAGTTAAATAGCTATGGGACACTGATCAGAACAAGCTAGTTGTTGTTTTGTTTTGTTTTGTTTTGTTTTTTGTAATTTTTTTCCCCCTATTTCAAAATGTAATATACCAACCTAGGAACTTGATAGGGCAGAATATATAAGAAGCCTAGAAAACTGATCTTTTAAGGATAAGTAAACTAAAACAGAGCTGCTGCTTTTAGTAAGGCAGTAAGTTGTTATGAGTTCCAAATTGTATTTAGTTAGACAAAAATAAGTATTTGTAGATGTTCAGCAGTAGCTTTTAGAAGTGATAACGTGGTTTATTCAGTCTTGAAAATTATCCCTAGAATATAGGCCCCAAGCTCCTAAGAGATTTTGAATTTATGGGGGAGAAGAAATGCAGACATCTTTCTAACTTCAGTTGAAACCAGCAATAGCATATTTTTGTCAGGCCCTTATACTATATAATAAGTGTAAGTATGGGGAAGGCTGGTGAAAACTGTGGATTTTTCTGCAAAATATATTGGGGAATTTTGTATAAGAATTGTCATGACACCTCAGGAAATGGTAAAGAATAAATGGGTAAAGTAGACTGGATACGTCAAAGGGTAGGGACAGAGCCCCTTTTCCTTTGCTCCATTCCTAACACCTGGCCTGTGTGTGACACTCAAAATATTTTTTGGCCAATTTCACTTAGAGTTTGTAGATTGGCTGAATTGCTAAAGTATGTATTCTAATTTCTCTACTTGTGACTACTTCTTATTCGAATAGCACTTTATGTTCTTTAGGTTCTTGTTTCTTTTGTTCTTCAGTATAATAGACCCTGAAGGTATGAGCAGTTTTATCTCCCTCTTATAGGGAAAGACATTAGTTGGTTTAGAGACTTTCTCTGGTCAGACACACATATAGTGTAAGGGTCTGGTTTAAATAATAGAAATAAAATACCTGGGCACCTGGGTGGCTTAGTGGGTTAAGATTCTGCCTTCACCTAAGGTCATGATCTCAGGGTCCTAGGGTCGAGGCCCACGTCTTCCTCCTCTCTCTCTGCCTGCCTCTCTGCCTACTTGAGACTCTCTGTCAAAAAATATATATATATTAAAAAAAAAAAGAAAATACCTTGTCTAGTTTCAGTGTGGAGCAGTTTAAAGATAGGGAAATCCAGTAGCAAGAGGTACCTAGTGTTGAGGTATGAGTGTTGAGGTGAGATGGTACCTCCTATGACTTGTATCTTCTCCTAGCTGCTTCCAGAAGATTGGGATTTCTGAGGATGACCACAGTCCAGCAACAGATGGCCATGCCTCTCGACCCTTGCTTATATCTGTGGAGTTTAAAATATCACCATATATTGATTATTGAATTTATGAAACATTTTAATAGCCTCAACATAAGTCAGGTGTGTCTGTGCCTGCTTAATTGTATCTCTATTTACGTGAACATGTGGTTTTCTTTCTATGTTTCTTACTCCTCAGGAGCTTCTTTAGGACTTTTCACAGTTCCTTGCCATGTGTTGCTTTGCTCCTACTCTTCAGCTTGCAGGACACGGAATCCTGGGGTCAGGATTACTTGGTCTTGTGTCCCTGTCCCACCTCTTCCTTGTGAGGTGCTTCACAGCAACCCTGTCACGTATCTAGAGCAGTGTGTCAGACCCAGGACCTCCTTTTCTTTCCCGAAGTAAAATACCTAGATCATAAAAGCTATTCATATACATAGTTTAATGAAAATAATGCCCTTATAGAAGAAGAAATAAAAGAAGTAATTTTGAATTAAATCACATGTAATTTAAAAGTTGGCGTGGGGTGTTCAGTCGAATGGGGGTTCACCAAATGTAGGGCATCCCAGTTGGGTGGGGGTCAGTGGCACAGGTGTGAAAGAATTCACTTAAGGCAGAACAAAGGAGATAGAAGTTTACTGAAAACACTGCAGAGAGCAGCGGGCAGGACAGCAAAGGAGGGACTGTAGGTGATGAGACAGTGGTGAGGGGCCACAGTGATAAGGCAGAGTGAGGGAGGATGGGAACTTATGGAAATTTCCCCTTTTTGGTAATCTCAGGAACTGTGACTGGTTGTAATGCTCAGTTACAATGGCTGTTCAAGGTGGGTCACTTAATGAGTCTGTTTGGGTTGGCTCACTATGAGCCCTTTGCCTTGCTCACGTTTCCATTGCTCAAGCCTGTTGCCTAAAGTGGCCTCTATATCCCCCCCCCGGTAGATCGACAATAACAAATAAATTATTTAAACAAAAATTATTTTAGAGTGTACACATGCATGCAGGGGCAGGGGTAGGGTGGAGAGGGGCAGAGAGAGGGGGAGAGAAGAGAATCTCAAGCAGACGCCCCACTGAGTGAGGAGCCTGATGTGGGGCTCCATCTCAGAACCCTGAGACCATGACCTGAGTCAAAATCAGGAGTTGGATGCTTAACCAACTGAGCCACCCAGGCGTCCCAAAATTCTTTACTAAAGCTTTCCCTTCACAGGACATTCTTTCAATAAGGCACAAAGCATGTTTTCCAACAGACCAAGTATCTTTAGTTTCTCTGCAATGAGAAGCCAAAAGCATAAACCTATATTTAGTAATCAGTGCTTTAATATTTTATCTTACTTGGAAATTACTTCACTGTCCAGTGATTTCAGTTTATCATCAAAGCAAAACTTTAAAGGTTCAGGTTACCACAGAAACTGAGCGAGACAACTGCAGTTTTTGTGGAAGTCAGGATTTTTGGGACAGTGCCATGAAGTCTTGTGCATTTGAGACCTCTGGCCATTTGGAAGAGTTTCAGCAAAAGAGAACAAGCTAGAAAATAGTATTATAAGAAAGGGTTCTGTGGAGGGGCCATACTTTCTTGATCTTGATCTGTACTGAGGCCAGGAAACATTACATAAAAAGATGAAATGTTTTTCCTCAGGTTTTGGGGGTCAAATTTGTAATTTGTTCCAGTTTTTTTTCTCCCAGAAGTATGCTGTATTCTTTTTTTAATTAGCATATAATGTACTATTTGTTTCAGGAGTACAGGTCTGTAAACCTGTCCCAGTTTTTAAGAATACAGCCCAAGAGTGAGTCCAGAGGAATAGAGAGGGTTTGTCCAGAGTGGGAAAGACTGGCTACCAATTTCCAAAGAGGCAGCCCACAAAAGGGAATGAAAGTGTGACTTCTGGTCACATTTTCAGTCAGGGTGTCCCATTGACCTGAAAAAAGATGGGACCTTATACAGGGTGACTGACCTTACTGGGGCATCCCACTAAGGAGAGGGTCATGGGAAAATGGCAATAGCAGTCTCTACTGGGGTGTCCCCTGCAACAGGGAAAGCCGGACACATGGTTGCCAAGCTGGGTTGGAAAAAGAAGGGGAGATACTCACCTGTCAGGTGTCCAATGTGTTTTGCTTGCAGGTCAAGATGGTGGCTGGATCTGTCAGAATAAAGAAAAAAGAGGAGAAAGGTAGCTGAGAGTCAGTATCAAGAAAGGGTCCTAACTAAGTCTCTAAGGTGTGCCCATTCACCCTAAGTGAGCTGTAGATGGAGTGGGAGAGGAGTGGAAAAGGGTCCTCCCCCCTCATAGGCAGGGGCATCCCAACCTGTTTCGTCTCAGACCTTGAGACCACAATAGGGAGCCATCTTGGTCTAGGACCTTCAGTTGTCTAGGGGGGGTGGGTACTAGGGTTGGCTGCCAAAGGGCTGAAAAGAAAAAGGAGAGGGAGAGGAAGGATCCCTCACCCTTCCAGGCAAGGATGGTGTGGTGCGTTCCACATGGGGCTTCAGATCCTTACCAAGGAGTAACTTTGGCCAAAGGTATGAGAATTGGGTCCACTGAGAGAAAGTCCTGAGAAATTCCTGGAGAATCTGGAGGGAGTCCAAAACTGACAGAGGGTCTGCATACTGGCCACCAAATGTGGGGCATTCCAGTTGGGTGGGGCCGATGGCACAGGTATAAAAGAATTCACCCAACGGGACGCCTGGGTGGCTCAGTTGGTTAAGCAACTGCCTTCGGCTCAGGTCATGATCCCGGAGACCCGGGATGGAGTCCCACATCGGGCTTCCTTCTTGGCGGGAAGCCTGCTTCTCCCTCTCTCACTCCCTCTGCTTGTGTTCCCTCTCTGGCTGTGTTTCTCTCTGTCAAATAAATAAAATCTTAAAAAAAAAAAAAAAAAGAATTCACCCAAGGCAGAGCATCCAAAAAAGTTTACTGAATACACTGCAAGAGAGCAGCAGGTAGTGATAAGATAGTGGTGAGGGGCCACAGTGATAAGGCAGAGTGAGCGAGGATGGGAACTTATAGAATTTTCCCTTTTTTGGTAATCTTAGGAACTGTGCCTAGTTGTAATGGTCAGTTAGAGCCTATGGCTATTCAAGGTGGGTCATTTAATGAGCCCATTTGGGTCAGCTCGGGGGTTGGTGGTCACTGTGGGCCCTTTTGCTTTGCTCAGGTTTCCGTTGCTCAAGCCTGTTGTCTAAAAGCAACCTCTAGTGTTAATGCTTGGGATACATGCTACAACATGGATGAAACATGAAGACATTATGCTAAGTGAAATAAGCCATAGGTCAAATACTGAAGTACTCGGAGTCGTCACATTCGTAGAAACAAGGTAGAATGGTGGTTGCCAGAGGTTTGGGGAAATCTGGGAGTTAGTGTTTCACGGAAACAGTGTTTCAGTCTGGGAAAATGAGAATGTTCTGGGATGGATGGTGTGGTGGCTGCACAAGGTGAGTGTATTTAATGCCACCAAACTGTACACTTTAAAAATGGTTAAAATGGTAAATATTAGGTGATACGAATTTTATGTAAGACAATTTTTAAAAAGGTAATGCTTGGGCACGAATTTATCAAAAGATTAAAATGCCGTCCACAAATTTCCAAAACACTCTTGAGGGGATGGTGCTGGGCCAAATTGTGAACCAACATGCAATATTGGTTTCAGATCAGGAAACTGATGTCCAAGATCTTAAAATCAGTAAGGAATAGAGCTCATAATTCAGCCCCAAAGATTTTTGCCCCCCTGCTATGCCTGGGCCTTCCAACTCTTAGTCACAAAAGAGAGAATCCCAAGCGTGCTCCACACCTAGTATGGAGGGCTCGATCTCACAACCCTGAGGTCATGACCTGAGCTGAAATCAAGAGTCGGATGCTGAACCAGCTGAGCCCTCCACCAACCCCCAGACAGGCACTGTCTTAATTCACAGTGCATTGTGTCCATCCAGATTAGCTGGGAACCAAGGGTCTGAGAGAGCGCCGAATCTGTGCCAGGAATGAGACTCCAAGAGGGAGACTGTTTTGAATCAAATTTGGATTTGGTGGAATGAATAAATTTAAATAAACCAACAGATTAAATATCTTTTGTTGCTCAGGAAGGACTAGAACGGTCTTTGATTATTTGTGAGATATCTGACATAGAAATCATCAGGGTCACCGAACTTCAAGTTACTCCAAAACCCTAGTGATTTATTTTGTCTTTGAAGTTGAAGTCCGTCTTCAAAAATTCAGGATTATTTGAACTTGCATCAAAATCCGAACCTTTTTTTTTTTTTTTTTAAGGTCTTGTTTATTTGACAGAGAGAAACACAGCTAGAGGGGGAACACAAGCAGGGGGAGAGTGAGAGGGAGAAGCAGGCTTCCCACCGAGCAGGGAGCCTGATGCAGGGCTCAATCTGGGACTCCAGGATCATGACCCAATCCGAAGGCAGATGCTTAACGACTGAGCCACCCAGGCACCCCTCCAAACTGGTTTGATTGATCATTCCTCTAGAAAATTTTGCCAAATCTAGAGTGGATCTAAGTAATGCTGTGTCAAAGATGGACTATTTATGTTTTTTGTTTTGCTTTTTTTTTAAATATCAGGAAAATTATTTTTTAAAAAAGAAAAATGCTTTAAAGAAATTTTAGAGGTAGAAATGTTTTCAAAATCAAATCAGGGTTTTTTGAGCCTTCTTTCTTCCTTCTGAACTTTTCTATTTCTGCTCCTTGGTGGCTCTTAAGTAACTGCCATCCGGAAACTCTTCCCTCTGTTTTCTCAGTCCTCACATTTACATGTCTTAACAGTGCCATGTGGGATTACTGAAACCATGGAAGCCCATCATGGCGAAATGGAAAGACTGGCCGTTTAAGAGCAAGTAGAGCCAGCTCCCTGTGCCTCCGGAAGGCCTGTTAGGCCAAAGGTCTGCTGCCTACCTGGTCAGCTGCTGAGGAGGCAGTTGGTACCTGCTCCGCAGGTGTGGTCCCCGCCGAGACATCTTGGTAGTAAAGAGACACTGGGCCGCCTGAAGATGGTAGTTCTTAAAAACGATGGTAGGCAAAGAATTGCATGTTTTCACTTCAAGCAAATCTTAGCTCTGTTTATTCTCAAAGCACAGTTGATCTAATTTAACAAGCTAAAATGACAGTTGAGGCTAATCTAATCAAGGAATATCTTTTAATAGCCATGAGTTCTATTTCAATATTATTATGATGTAAAGCGCTTAATTTTATGTTTCCAAATCTGTGAGTTTAGTTTTCTTCCACCTTGGGCACCTCAGTGGGCTTGCTGGTACACTGCACATGTAAAAAGTAAGTACTTCCTAAGTGAATGCCCCACTTGTTTTAAGTTACTTCCTTAGCAGAAACAGAGGTAGAGAAAACAGAATTGCTTTAAAAAGACGGGGGAAAAAACTCAGACCAAAGCCTATTTCCTCTTCAGCTTTCTGTTCATCATACTTTGAAGTCAAAGGGTAGTGTAAAGTTTTGATTTGCAACAAATTCTAAGATTATCCATTAACTACTCTTGCAGGCTTTCTACTCCCTTTCTAATTTTTAAAGGGGCCAGGCTCTTTTCTTTGAGTTTGTCTTTAAAGAAATATCTTCAGCAGACTGGTCTTTTAGAGGGATGGAATAGCTTTTCAAATGTTGAATGGATTTGTCAGAAACTAAATTGCATTGCAAGTGAGAGGCACCAGCCTGAAGCTGCTAATCTCTGGGGTGGAGAGCAAGTGAGTAAAAGCGCTTTGAACTCCAAATCCCTGTTGGAAAGTAAAGAGCTGCAGAAATCATTATTACAAAACCACTGAAAATATTGTGCAGCGTTTCCTACCCTGTTTTTGGATATAGCATGTCTGGAAGAGATACAGGTTTATTCTCCTAGGGACAGAGTAAGTGCCTGTTGTCCAATTTGGCGATATGGATGTGAAGAAGGAGTCAGAATCCTCCCAGACAAGGACAGATGAAGGCTGCGTTACGGGACTCGGTTTCTCTTTCAAAGGGCACAGTCACTGCAACAGCCATGGCTGACAGATAGTGGCGCTTTCTCCCGCTGAGGTCTACAGAGGCCGCTGAAGCTCTGCTAGCGCTGTAGCCGGCCGTGGTCTGTTGGAGCAGTTTCTGTCTTGTTTTCATGGCCTCATGACATTACTGCCTTTGGGGTTGCTTTTTTTTTTAGCACTCTGAACTTGACTCAGCAGCTGTTAGCGCATGTCCAGCATCAGAAATAGTTATCTTGAAGTGTTCATAGTTCCTCTTCTTTAACTGTTCCCCAAAAATATATAGTCTAACCTCTATGTACAAAAGTTTGATCATCTTCTTTATGCAATGAGTTACATAAAAGACATTAAGCAAAAATCACCCATTCCCTTAAAAAGTTGGAGGCAAGGGCAGTTGAGGCTAAAGACCACAATGGCACTGACAAAATCACACACTGTTAGAAAATAACCGTAGGTAATTATCAGACTTTTTTGACCAGTGACCTCTTTGCGCTGCTGGTATGTACCACCACTGGGTTTGGAGGGTTTCTGCAAATAAAGTGATGTAGGGTTCCTTCCTATTGGGTATTCTTCTATTGTGCAACTATTTGTCAAGAAGAAGCTTGAGTTTCTACTGCACTTATGTCAGCTTTAATGGAGCTGGTTTTATACTGTGGCCAGCCATTTGATTTCCTTCATGGTTGACTAAAAGCCAGAGGACTCAGCCTGCATTCCCCTTGAAAGTAGGTCTGATATCTCCCTGTGTCTGGCGCCATGGCTGCTGTGCGGGGGAGAGGTGGAGAGGGGAGACAAAGCAGTTCAGCAAGATGACTTTCTTAGGCTTCTGCTCCAGCCTCTCCAGAAGGAATCTGCCTCTGGGCTCTGGTGAGGGGAGAGGAACCCCTTCCTTCAGCTGGCTGGTCAGAAACATTGGTAGATACGGGAGATACAAGTTGAATCATTGTTTGTTTGAAGTGAGGATGGTTGGGAGGAAGGGCAAACTGTGAACTACCTTGTCTTTTTTTTTCTTTCTTTCACCCATGATGTAAAATGAGCAGATATTTGGCATATGAGTTCTTGGTTACTTTGGGTAACAAAACAATAAATAGGGTTTCACACAATCCAAAAATGGCTTCTATGGTTAACAAAAGTTGCTGCTCGAATGATGAAAAATGTTTCAGGAGCAGGGAGCATTCAAACTATCAGCAAGGGTTTGGTAATCTCTCAGAGGTGTGCACCTCTAGGACCTAGAGATCCAGCATCCCTAGATTCTGTTCTCCAGACCCTCAGATTCCCTCACTTATGGACCAAAAATACTTTTTTAGATGCAGGTTTTGGCTGTGAGTGGGGAGGAGGTATTAGAAACTTAAGTTCTTGTTTTATTTTAACAGCAATAATAGCAATAAATTTCAATGACATTACACACCTTATAGTTGAAGGACTAAGTTTCCACTTAAGCATAATTTGAATTTACCAAACTTATCCACTTTCAAAAGGCCCCAAATATTTCATCTTGATATTCCATTTAAGGATTATTAAGTAGAGCAAGAGGAAAAAATATATCACAATAAAAGATAATAGCAGTTTGGCAGGCAGCTGTTCTTAGTTTTATCGAAAGAATGACTAGTAAATTTAGTTTTCTTGAATACTAAAGGATGTATTTTAGAAAGTTATAATAGAAAAGAATACTAGTAAATTTAGTTTTTTTGAATACTAAATGTCTTTTAAAAAGATGTAATAGGTCCTTTGGGTACTTACTGAAGTAGATTAATACATTAAGTCTGGATTCAAATTCCAAAATAAAGCTGATGAATACACATAATTATATTCTACCTACCTTAAGTGAGGTTATTTATTTTCTTCAGAAATGAGCTGGAATCCATCTTTCCTCGTCTAATTTCACTTAAGTGGGAGTGATAAGGGCCTGGAGGAGTAAGCCAGTTAGAGGTTACCTCTATCAACAGCTCTTACCTGTGCAACCACAGGTGGATTTCGTAGACCAGCACCGTTCAGTAGAAATATAATGCGAGCCACATATGTAATTTATAATTTTCTAGTTTCCAAATTTTAAAAAATTATATGACATTAGTAACTAATACAAGCAAAATATTTCAACTTGAGTTAGTTTTTAAATTATTGAGAGATTTTTCCTGGTTTCCTTTCAGTAAGTCTTCCAAATCTGTTGTGTGTTTTATACTTACTAGTGCCATTTTGAGGGCTCCGCAGTCCCCCTATGGCTCGTCGCTACCCTAGTGGGCAGCCCAGCGTTGGCGCCGTGTGTGGAAGGGGGTAGCTGGAGGTGAGGCTGTGGCAGCAAGGCAGGGAGGCTTTCATCTGTCCAACCAGGGCTCGGAGCTTTGCCCTGAAGGCTGTAGGAGCCAGCAAAGGATCTTAGGCAGAGAAATGTTTTTAATTTTGAACTTAATCCAGTGGTCTTAGAGAACAGAGATTCAGGAGTGGGGGTTCAAGCAAGAAGCATGCTCCAAGGCTCTTGTCTTAAGTAAGGAGTAATAGGAACCTAAACTAAGGTGTCCTTCTCCCGGACCCTCTCCCTCTTCAGGAGCTTTGTACTATCACTTTACCATCTGTCAATAAACCTTGCTTTGATGCCCAGCAAAAAAAAAAGAGGGGGGGGAGAGGACTTAAACTAAAACACAGGGAACAAAGACCAAAAGAAATGTGCCTGAGAGGCGTAGGAGGTAAAATCATTAGAATTTAGGGGTGATTCCTGGATCTCAGGGGATGGAGAGGGAGTAATCTAGGATGGTTATTCAGTTTTTCCCTTTGGTAGTTGGGCCAACAGTAGTTGTGTTACCTGAAGTGGAGGGAGGGCAGGTTGAGAGGGGGAGAGGAGTTCAGTATGGGGCATGCTGACTTTGAGATGTCTTTGGAACAGGGAGATGGTTCAGACTGCTTTGACATGTAACAGTTTACACGAGAATATGTAGCCTTAGAAGCTAGAAAGTCTGGGTAGGAATATTCAGCACTTACAGTGCCAAAGAAAATGTTAGGCATAACAAAAGGGGATGTAAGACAGGTAATCAGGACAGCCTTATAGAAAAGGTGAGATTTGAACAGAGTCTTGAAGAATGGGTGGGATTTAGAAAGTCGGAGATGATGGAAGGTAATGGAAGAGGTAGTAGAAATGTAGAAGAAATGTAGATAGGTAAGAAAAGTATGGGGGGGGGGGCGTTAAGCCATGCTGAGCAAACCTATCCTGCTGGGCCAGATAGGATTAGGTCTAAGATCAAAGTCAGCCTAATGCAGTTTGCAGACATGTTTTGTTTGGCTTGCATGAGGTTGGATCATGTCGGGTTCTAAATTTAAGGTAGATGCCAACATTTTCACACAAAAATTTTGGACTTTCCTTTACAAAAGGGGCTGGGAGATAGACTTGGCAACATGGTGGCCCTGTATAGCAACAGTCGACTTACATATGTGCTCCCTCTCTCCGAGTCTGTCTCACTCCTTAATGTTACTTGCAGGAGTCCTGTAGACATTTGCATTTTCTGCTTTTGAGTGGAGGATCAGTAGGTAATAAAGGCACAAAGATAGACTGGTGACAGGTTGTGTAGGACTTTTAATATCAAAGTAAAGAACATAAATGTAGGCAGTGGGCAACTGATGAATGAGGAATTGATGAGATCCAAGGATTGTTCTGGACCAATGTGAAAATACAGAAGTTGGGGAGGGAAGTTACCTGTTTTGAAAAGGAAAATGGTGTTGGCATATCCAAGTGGGCATAAAAATGCAAAATGGAAGTCTCTTAAGGGGATGGCCTTCATCCCTGAAAGCTACTAAGACTACCTGGGAGCATCGGGCTGTCGAGCTTGCTTTGTAATTTGCTTTGCAGGCTTCTGGAATTCAGGCCAAAGTTTGGTGTAGGGAAGAGTAAGTCTGATTGTTTCAAACAATTGTTTGGATTTGTTAAAACATCTCTCTGATTTCAGAGAAAGTAGTAGGAGTATAGACATACTTTTTATCCTTACTGTGAGCACAGATGATCACTGAGAGAATGAAAGTGCTAAGAGAGGGGTGACACTTAGGGGCTGAGGAGCAAAGCTTATGCCGAGTTGCATGCTTTGTCACCCAAGATAGCACCTGCCTGGTCACACTCCTCTTTAAACATTGTCAGGACATCTGGGTGGCTCAGTCTCCCTCTTCACTCCCCTTGCTTGTGTTCTCTCTCTGTCAAATAAGTAAATAAGATCTTTAAAAAATACCCCAAAACATTGTCAGGTGGTGTTCTAGGTATACTGAGTTAAGGGAAAGGAGCCTTTACAAAAAGGCTAAAATTAATATTTTTTAAATATTTTATTTATTTGAGAGAGACAGAGATAGAGTACAAGCCAGGAGGAGCAGGAGAAGCAGGCTCCTGCTGAGCAGGGAGCCGGCTATGGGGCTTGGTCCCAGGACCCTGAGATCATGACCTGAGCCACAGACAGACGCTTAACCCACTGAGCCACTCAGGTGCCCCCTAAAATTAATATCAGATCATTATTAACTGTGCCAGGTACTATTCTAAGTTCTTTACGCAGGTACATTATTTTAATCCTCAAAACCACTCTTCTGAGGTACTGTTGCTGTCTCCATTTTATAGGCAAGGAAACTGAGGACCTAGACATTAAGAACTTACTCAAGGTCACCAGGCTGATAAGGGATGGGCCCTAGACTTGAACCCAAGCAGTCTCTCTAAGAGACTTCTCCTAACTGCTTCTGTACCTCTGTTCTGATGCTGCCCAGATAGGCAGATTCACAGGTAGGGACCCTTACGCTTTTATCCTGGAAAGGACAGCTCAATTCAGGGTGTTAGTTTGGTTCAGGTTCTCTGAGAAGATGTGAAATTGCCTTAAACTGCCTTTAAGGAGAGCAGATAATAGGGTCCTTAGGTGGCCTTGAGAGAGCAAGGTTGTCCAGTATGTTTGAAGTCTGTTGTCTTCCATTAGCTAATGTCTCAGTGTTAACTTAGAAAATGTGTGTTGGTAACCTGTTTTTGAAATAAGACACCTCTTGAGGATTCTTGTTTCTTTTATGCAAGCTAAATCATGTTATCTTCATATGTTCTGGTGAAAAATTATCTTCACATGTTCTGGTGAAAAATTATCACAGGAGAAATTTTATGAATATTTGGATTTGGAAAGGAGAGTCCATAGCATTGTGGAGACACAAAGGCATTTTGTGTCAAAACTTGTCAATTTTTCCTACCGTATTTAGCGTTGCGTCTTTCTCTTGGCCCACAGATGAAACATGTGAACGAAAGATTTCAAGATGGAAAGAACAAAGAGGTGGTTCTCATGTGCATTGGCATTACTTCTGGAGCTGGACGACTGCTCTTTGGCCGGATTGCAGATTATGTGCCCGGTGTGAAGAAGGTTTATCTTCAGGTACTTTCTTAAGCCACTTTGGCCCCCAGCAAAATTATCTCTATCCCCTCATGTCTCATTATACGTACTTATTTGCTTAAATTCTTCCGTAAAAATGACAGATATTTTCTGGAACCTAACTTCTACCATCAGTTTTTCAAAGGGCAAAATCAGTTATGAGTTTGGGGTCTTCAACAGGGGACATTGGTGATCAAACAACAATCTTACTTGTTTTGTCATGGAACTCTACCAAATCTGAATGTTTTTTGCCCATTGCTTTTTCTAAGAAGAATGTTTTATTTTTGGCACAGTTTTTATAGTCATGTGCCTTTTGCAGTATCTTGTGAAATTCAGGGGTGTGTGTTTCTTTTGAACTTCTTTATTGCACATAAGCCTCCTGGGTGTTGAGGGGTGCACACTAAACTAATGCTAATTCCAAGATCATACTGACACTCATTTGACAAGTACTTAAATGACTCCTCCATGCCAGACACTGTGCTAAATGCTACAGATGAAGCATGAAACAAGACCTGTGCCCTCAATTAGTAGCCAATGGTCTCATGGGGAGACAGATAAAACAGTATTGCAGTGCAGTGGAATAATGACTATTCTAGATGGGTGCCATACAAACATAGGCACCAAACATCTGAGTCACTAGTGAGGGTCTGAGCAGGCTTGCTGGGCTGGTGGGGTGTTCCAGCGTGAGTGGTAGTCAGATAAAACAGCGAAGTGAGTTCCAAGCAGAGGAAGCCAATGGGCAGAGAGGTGGAGGTGTGGCACAGTACATTATATCTGGGAAGCTGAGTAAAAGGAGAGGTAAAGGGAATAAAAGGAGAGCACTAAATAGACTGGCTGGAGGTAGAGCCAGGAGCCGGGTTAGGAAGCCAGGTTAGGAAGAGGATGAACACTGTCCCAAAGTCTACCAGGAGCCATGAGAGGGTTTTAACGAAGGAAGTGACATGGCAAGAGTTGTGTTTTAGTAAGCTTAATCCAGTAACTGTGAAGAGTGGAGTGAAGTGGAGGAGGGGCAAGAGTTCAGACAGCCGCCGAAGGCTACATATTATACAGTTGCCCTTTTGTGAAGTGGCCAGAATAAGCAGGCCACGGAGATAGAAAGTAGGTTCCTGGTTGCCTGGGGTGGGGGGAGGAGGCATTGGGGAATAACGGCTACAGGGGATGGGGATTCTTTTCGGGGTGATACAGATATTCTACAATTAGGCAGTAGTGACAGTGGTACAACTTTGTTAACTTAAACCCACACATTATTTCCTTTAAAGGGGTGAATTTTATGGTAGCTGAATTTGTTATCTCAAAAAAAGCTGTTTTAAAAAAGTGCAGGCAGAGGGAGTGGTTGGAGACTATTGAAGTAGTCTAGGCAGGAGGAACCAAGGCAGAAACACTGGAATCAAACGGTGTAAAGTAGGGATACTGGGAATGAGAGTGATGGAGCCACCTGAGTGGGGTCTGAGATTCGTGGCTGCAGCCACAGAGTGGATGGTTGTGCTGCTTCAGGAAGATCAGTAATTCAGTAATGGAATAAGATGCTGAGTTCATTTTTGCCATCTTAAATTTGTGGTGCTTGTGGGAAAGCTGGGTATGGAACTCCTGATAGAGTCTAAGAGACCTGTGGGACTTCAGCATTCACGGGCAATATGTGGAAGCGGAGGCCCAGGGTGTGCAGTGGGGAATGAAAGGATTGGCCAGATGGGTGGGAAAGAAGCAGGGCGCAGAGTGTTTTCAGAGACAGGAGGGCTGGGCAGAGTCGGCAGCTCATGAGAGGGCAAGCGCATTAGAGACTAAAAGGTTTTTAGCTACAGAGTTTCAGTGCAGTGGCAGGTGCCGAAGATTGATCATGATCACCGAATAAACGGCCATGTAGACTACTTTGCTCAAAAGCTTGGCTGAGAAGTGAGGTGAAGTGGAGCCCAGGGATGGGGGGCAGTTTGGGATTGGGGAATTGAGCGTGTCTCCTCACTATATAGATGGGAGGCAGTATTTGAGCTGGGCCTTAAGTGGGATTTGGATGCAGGAAAATGATTGAAAAAGGCATTTATTACAGATGAAATAACTTCCATTAATTGACTTGAAATAACAGCAGCCACCATTTACTGAGTATTTCCATGTGCCAGACTATGAACTCAGTGCCCCACGTGTGATCTCTGGTACTCCTCACCCCAGCCCTTTGAGAATGGTATTGTGGTCACTTCCACTTAGAGGTGTGAACCCTGAGGAACACGGAGGTGGCCTCACTGTGGGTGGCTGTGTGTAGGTCCCGGCAGGCAGCTGCAGAAAGGAGTGTGGTCACATGGTGGAGGGAAGTGGCCATACCTGGTAGAGGGCTACTTTTGAAAGCATTTACTGTATTATGATCCACCCCCTTTTATTAGGACCTAACTGTGGATATTCTGTGGAACAGTTGGTCTTGTTGTCAAGGGTCAAGAGAACCCTCTAATGGACACTTGCTGCATTACACTCTTTCAGCTTCCTTTCATTCTTTCCAAAAATAGACCCTGGTGGGGTGATACCCACAAGACACGCATGGCCCCTGTTTTCCTGGAGTAATACTGAGGCAGGAAGAAGGAAGAACTCAAGAAGACAGGGAGAGTGACATGGGAAGAGGTTGGAAAACTAGGAAGGGCCAGATTATACAGGGCCTTAAAAGCCAAAATGAAGAGATTTAAGTGTAGTGGGTCTTTGTTGGAGAATGACGTGGTCTGATTTCACATTTATTTATTTATCTATTTATTACTATCTTTTTAAAGATTTTATTTATTTATTTGACAGAGAGAAACACAGCAAGAGAGGGAACACAAGCAGGGGGAGTGAGAGAGGGAGAAGCAGGCTTCCTGCCAAGCTGGGAGCCCAATGCGGGGCTTGATCCTGGGACTCCAGGATCATGCCCTGAGCCGAAGGCAGTCACTTAACCAACTAAGCCACCCAAGCACCCCAATTTCATGGTTTTTTTTAAAGATTTTATTTATTTGACAGAGAGAAACACAACCAGAGAGGGAACACAAGCAGGGGGAGTGAGAGAGGGAGAAGCAGGCTTCCCGCCGGGCAGGGAGCCCGATATGGGACTTGATCCCGGGTCTCCAGGATTGTGACCTGAGCCGAAGGCAGTCGCTTAACCAACTGAGCCACCCAGGCGCCCCCCAATTTCACATTTTTTAAAAAAATGTATTTATTTGAGGTAGGGATAAGGAGAGGGAGAGAATCTCAAGCAGACTCCCCACTGAGCATGGAACCCAACATGGGGCTCAATCTCACAACTGTAAGATCATGACCTTTACCGAAATCAAGAGGTGGGTGCCCCTGATTTCATATTTTTTTTTAAAAAAGATTTTATTTATTTATTTGACAGAGAGAAACAGAGCGAGAGAGGGAACACAAGCAGAGGGACTGAGAGAGGGAGAAGCAGACTTTCGGTCGAAGCAGGAAGCCTGATGTGGGGCTCGATCCTGGGTCTCCAGAATCATGACCTGAGCCGAAAGCAGTTGCTTAACCAACTGAGCCACCCAGGCGCCCCTTTATTTTATTTTTTTTAAAGATTTTATTTACCTTTTGGAGAAGGAGAGCACGAGCAGAGTGAGGGACAGAGGGAGAAGCAGGCTGCCTGCTGGAGCCCAACATGGGACTCAATCACAGGACCCTGGGATCATGGCCTAGCCGAAGACAGATGCTCAACTGACTGAGCCACCCAGGTGCCCCCTGATCTCACATTTTAAAGTCACTGTGGTTGTATGTGGAGGAGACATTCCCAAGATGCAAGCAGTAATGCATTCTCCACAGTAGTGTATGCTGAGTCACAGGTGAACAGACTGCATTTCTGAGAGGGCTGTGAAGGAGAAGGAAGGCCTTCAGGGTGTGCCAGGGCTGTGGGGAGCCAGCAGTCGGCCCCTCCTGTGAGCACGGTGGCACAGGGGCCGACGCCTCATGCGGCTCCTGGCCTCACTCCTTTGTGTCACCTCCCTCCTCTGTCTCTTCTTTTTCTTGGAATCTCTGCCCAGCTCCCAACCGTTCCGGGTGGTTTTCGATTCTTGGTTGTTCTCTTCTGCAAATAGCTTCAGCTCTGCCCATTGGCTTTGTCCTCCTTACTTTCCCTTGCTGGCTGGCTGCCTTGTGGCCTGGCCTTTAAGAGTTGGAATGCTCCCACTGCTCACTTTCCTGGCCTTCTTGTCATTGGGGATGCAGATGCACCTGCTCCCTGCTTTTGTCCCTTACAGCCCAGCCTCGTGGGACTGGGACCATTCTCTCCCCTCCCTGTCTCCTAGCAGCTGGGCATAGAACACACTTCACAGCCTCCCATGTGCTCTAATTTCTGGTCACAGGCATCTGGGGTCTGGGAGGCTGCAGAGCAGAAAAGCACAGGCTCTGGAGTGAGACATGAGTTCACCCCAGTTCTTGTCACCAGCGGTTTCCAGAACCGGCAGAGGGCTGCGGTAAGGATTTATGGTGACAACTTATGTAAGTTGTCGGTCCTGAGTGGAATATTAATAAGTCCTTCCTTTGATTATGTTTCAGTATTCTATCACACACTGAAGCAGATCCTGATTTGGAACAGGTCTCAAGAAAGGAGACCTTGGTTATCCTGAACTGGAGATCTTTGCTTATAATGTTTTTAAAAGTAATCTGTGTACCCATTATGGGACTTAAACTCACAACCTGAGATCAAGAGTCCCATGCTCCACTAAGTGAGCCAGCCAGGTGCCCCAGAGACCTTTGCTTATAGATAGACTCCTCAACTCTTTGTTTAGGAGTCTCACACTATCTCTTCAGAATTCTGAATATAAACTCTGACAGGGTCCTGGTTTCCAGTGTTTCAGCTTAACCATTTTAAATGCTGGGCAAAGAGATGTCTGAATTGCATTATATGGAATAATGTTAAAGGCTTTTTGCTCTGGGCTCCTAGCTGGAAAAGTCTGGAAACTTTATATTGCATAAATTTGGAGAAGCAGCACTTGAATCTGTGGCCAGTTGTGTGTCTGCCTCTGAAAATGCCTTCTGCTTATTCAGGTGCAGCTCATTTTTCTTCTTGAGCTACCCTTAGATTCCAGAGTAAAACTTAAACTGATATTTCTCCAAGAAAGTTCTCTTTGTGATAGAAATAGGGAAGGATAATAGCAAGAAAAAAGAAAAAGAAAATAAAAAAGAAAAACCCTGGGTTTTTTTGTCCTTACGTATGTAAACAAACTTAAGCGAGGAATTATATAATTGAAGCTGTAATACTGTGACAGAAGATATTTCCTTGGATAATTTTAAGAAAACAAAAGCAAGAAATACATCTCAACCATCAATGCCTTATTAAATGTCAGTGCCAGAGACTAGAAAAGAATTAGGGACCTGCGAATATTTCCTTTAGAGGTGCCTGGGTGTCTCATTTGTTAAGGGTCTGCCTTCGGCTCAGGTCATAATTCAAGGGTCCTGGGATTGAGCCACGCATCAGGGTCCTCCCTGCTCAGTGGGAAGCCTGCTTCTCCCTCTCTCACTTCCTCTGCGTGTGTTCCCTCTCTCCCTGTGTCTCTCTGTCAAATATATAAATAAATAAAAAAAAAAGGAATGCCTCATTTAAGTGTAACCAGAGCTGCTGTGTTGGAGGAGGGGAAAGAAGTCTGTAGTAATACTAAATTTATTTATCTTTCAAAGTGGAGCCCAGTATTTACAAATCAATATTTGACTTTAAATTTATTTTATTTTTTCAGTGTTCCAAGATTCCTTGCCCTTGTCCCACACCCAGTGCTCCATGCAGTACGTGCCCTCAGTACCCACCACCAGGCTCGCCCATCCCCCCACCCCCTCCCTCCAAGTCCCTCAGTTTGTTTCTGTGTCCAAAGTCTCTCATGTTTTGTTTCTCTCCCTGAATTACCCTACTTCCCATTTCCTTTCCTTCTCCTACTGTCCTCTGTTACCCCTTATGCACCGCACGTAAGTGAAACCATGTGATACTTGACTTTCTCTACTTGGCTTA
>PITA01014555.1:0-53198 GCA_004023965.1 Spilogale gracilis | reverse complement strand
AAGATTTTTATTTATTTGACAGAGAGAAACACAGCCAGAGAGGGAACACAAGCAGGGGCAGTGAGAGAGGGAGAAGAAGGCCTCCCGCCAGGCAGGGAGCCTGATGTGGGACTCGATCCCGGGTCTCCGGGATCATGACCTGAGCCGAAGGCAGTTGCTTAACCAACTGAGCCACCCAGGCGCCCCAAGATTGGGCTTTTCTTGAACCATGGGTGATCCTATGATGACTAAAAGGTAATAGTTCCAAAATAAACTAAAATTTATAAAGCAACTTATTGAGAACAGTCTAGAGTTAGGCAATAGGGGATCAGTTATATATATTATGGTATAGGTATAGAATGGGATAGCATGTAGCCACTGAAGCCGACATTGAAGAAGACAGTATTGTGAAAGGGATCGTAGTCATGATGTATGGGCAAAAAAATCAGGTTACAAGGCAGATCAAAGTGAACCTACTCTTGGAAAGAATGTTTACATAGAATTACAAGTTTTTATTTTATTTATTTTTTTTAAGATTTTATTTATTTATTTGACAGAGAGAAACACAGCGAGAGAGGGAACACAAGCAAGGGGCCTGAGAGAGGGAGAAGCAGGCTTCCCGCCGAGCAGGGGGCCCGATGTGGGGCTCGATCCCGGGTCTCCGGGATCATGACCTGAGCTGAAGGCAGTTGCTTAACCAACTGAGCCACCCAGGCGCCCCTAGAATTACAAGTTTTTAAATTTTTCTTTCTTTTTTAAAAAAGATTTTATTGGGGCGCCTGGGTGGCTCAGTTGGTTGAGCAACTGCCTTTGGCTCAGGTCATGATCCTGGAGACCCGGGATGGAGTCCCACATGGGGCTCCCTGGCCGGCAGGAAGCCTGCTTCTCCCGCTTGTGTTCCCTCTCTGGCTGTGTTTCTCTCTGTCAAATAAATAAAATCTTTAAAAAATATATTTTATTTATTTATTTGACAGAGAGAGATCACAAATAGGCAGAGAGGCAGGCAGAGAAAGAGGGGAAGCAGGCTCCCTGCCTAGCAGAGAGCCCAATGTGGGACTCGATCCCAGGACCCTGAGATTATGATGCAAGCCGAAAGGCAGAGGCTTAACCCTCTGAGCCACCCAGGTGCCTCTTCTCCTTTCTTCTTTCTTCTTCTTCTTTTTCTTTCTTCTTCTTCTTTCTCCTCCTCCTCCTCCTCCTCCTCCTCCTTCTTCTTCTTTTTCTTCTTCTTGATTTTATTTATTTATTTGACAGAGAGAAACACAGCTAGAGAGGGAACACAAGTAGGGGGAGTGAGAGAGGGAGAAGCAGGCTTCCCGCTGAGCAGGAAGTCCGATGCTGGGCTCCATCCTGGGACTCCAGGATCATGACCTGAGCTGAAGGCAGATGCTTAATGACTGAGTCACCCAGGTGCCTCTTTTAACTTTTTTCTTTTGCTTATTTGTAGTTTCTCAATTTTTCAATATGAACGTGAAGTAGTGTGCCCTATTTAGATAATAAGTAGATATATATAGATAAAATATCTAATAAATAGATATATCTAATATACAGAGATAATACATGAAAGGTGCACAACCAAAAGTTCACACAGAACTGAAAATGGTGAAAATCAAAAACAAGTTTCTTCCCTGCCCCCAAGGTTGCAAAGAACATACATTATTTTTGTAAAAAAATGTTTCAATCAAAACAATTGAACTTTCTCCATACCAACTACCTAAATTAATTCTGGATGCCTTGTCCCTAACAAGGGATTCCCCAGGGCTGGTCTGGGAGTCTTCCATTCTAGCTGGTAGTCCTACTTCTCTCCCATGGCCTCTATGGAACGAGCTCCTTATCATTTCTTTTCATTGTCACTTCCCTAGATCCAACCCTAAACAACTTTTTCTTTCTTTTTTTCTTAAGATTTTATTTATTTTAGAGAGAGCTTGAGTGGGGGAGGGAGAGGGACAAGCAGACTCTGGGCTGAGTGTGAAACCCGATGTGGGGCTCAATCTCGTGACCCTGAGATTGTGACCTGAGCCAAAACCAAGAGTCGACATGTAACTGACTGAGCCCCCCAGGTGCTCCGACCCTGAACATCTTGATAGTACATTTGATTCAGATGAACTTTAGTGTAACACTACTATTATAAAATCAAGAAGGAAAGGAAGGAAAGGGGGGGGAAGGGAGGGAGGGAGGGTAAGACAGAAAGAGAAGCTTTAGTCCTTTGCCTCCCAGAGCTTACAAGGCTTTTCATGCTTCCTGCTGATGTGGTAGAATGAGTTTGAGCTTTGGAGTCAGACTTGTGTTCAAATCTACCTTTTTTTTTTTTTTTTTTTAAGATTTTATTTCTTAGAGAGCGAGAGAGATCTCACAGAGAATAGGGAGAAGCAGACTCAAGGCTGAGCAGGGAGCCTGAGGTGGGGCTGGATCCTAAGAGGGAGCCACCCAGGCATCAAATCTGCCTCTTGCTGGGCACCTGAGTGGCTCAGTGGGTTAAAGCCTCTGACTTAGGCGCAGGTCATGATCTCAGGGTCCTGGGATCGAGGCCCGCATTGGCCTCTCTGCTCAGCAAGGAGCCTGCTTCCCCCTCTTTCTCTGCCTGCCTCTCTGCCTACTTGTGATCTCTGTCAAGTAAATAAATAAAATCTTAAAAAAATATCTGGGGCACCTGGGTTGCTCAGTAGGTTGAGTGACTGCCTTTGGCTCAGGTCTCAGGAAGCCTGCTTCTCCCTCTCTCACTCTCCTTGCTTGTGTTCCCTCTCTGGCTGTGTTACTCTCTGTCAAATAAATAAAATCTTTTTTTTTTTAAGATTTTATTTATTTATTTGACAGAGAGAAACACAGCGAGAGAGGGAACACAAGCAGAGGGAGTGAGAGAGGGAGAAGCCGGCTTCCGGCCGAGCAGAGAGCCGGATGCGGGGCTCAATCCCGGGTCTCCAGGATCATGACCTGAGCCGAAGGCAGTCGCTCAACCAACTGAGCCACTCAGGCGCCCCTAAAATCTTTAAAAAGAAAATCTGCCCTTTGCCACCTGTGTTCACAGATACACGTGTTCTGTGAGAGTATGTTGGCCATCTGCTGTGCATTAGCTCAGGTGCTAAGCTGTGTGTGACTTTGAGGAGGTTTGCGTCACCTGTGTGCATCTTTGGGTTCATCTGTAAAATTGAGAGTGTCTACCTTATGGGGTGGTTGTAAGGACTGAATGAGGTGGTCTCTGTAGGGCACCAAGCCTACTGCTCGCTTCAGAGAGGCTGGTGCATTGTCACCACTATCACCCATCTTTGGGTTGTTAGTATTCAGAGAAAAAGGGAAATAAAATCATTGGCACTGGGTAGCTATACCCCTCCTCTAAAATTTCCATCCCAGGACTGAAGGACTGGCTAGACGAGTGGTTCCCAAAAGTGCAGTCCCTAGACCCATATCATCAGCATTAACTGGGAACTTGCTAGATATTCAGTCTTAGACCCTACTCTAGAGGCCCCTGGGTGGCTCAATCGGTTAGGCGTCTGCCTTCAGCTCTGGTCATAATCCCAGGGTTTTAGGATCGAGTCCTACCTCGATTGGGCTCCTGCTCCACAGGGAGTCTGCTTCTCCCTCTGTTCCTTCCCCCACTCTCTTTATCTCTCTCTTAAATAACTAAATACAATCTTAAGAAAAGAAAAAAAGACCCCACTCTAGACCTACTGAGTCAGGAACTCTGTGGTTGGATCTAGTGATCTGTGTTTTAACCAGCCCTCGGAGTGTGATTGTGATAAATGCTCCAGTTTAAGAACCACGGAATTACATACACCATCCCCTACCTTTCAGAGACCCTGAATATATCTCTAAACATAGAAGATGACCAGCCCAGGGGCGCCTGGGTGGCTCAGTTGGTTAGGCGACTGCTTTTGGCTCAGGTCATGATCCTGGAGACCCAGGATCGAGCCCCACATCGGGCTTCCTGCTCCGCCAGAGGCCTGCTTCTCCCTCTCTCAGTCCCTCTGCTTGTGTTCCCTCTCTAGCTGTGTTTCTCTCTGTCAAATAAATAAATAAAATCTTTAAAAAAAAAAGAAAAGAAAAGATGACCAGCCCAATGGGGACTCTGCCAACAGTCTACCTCTGACAGAGATGCCTCTGGGTCATGGGTTGTGGAGCCTTGAAATTTAGGGACATCCCTTAAAACACTTTGCTTGGCTTCCTCCAGGAATATCTTATGACTCAGTCACTCTTGAATTTAGTGAAGAGTTTCGTCTATTGGATTAGGGCCTCTTTGATTTTTTTTATCCTGCTATATGAAACAGGGCCGATTTGAGGCTTGTAGAGTGCTTTTTCTGGATGTCAGAGGGAGGGAGAGGCAGATTCTTCCCTTTATACTCTTCACTGTTTAGTTCAATCAGTGGTTCTTTAGCTGCTTGCTGTGTATATGGCAGCCCCAGTTTCAAAGTTCTGCCCCCTTGTCCCTTTGGAAGCCCTTAAAGCTTATGAGATCTTTTCCATGGGTTTTTGGTTTGGAAGCCATGGTCCCTGTAACTGTGTACAGGCATGGTGAAGAGATGACGGGCACAGTGAGTAGGAGACCCGGCCTCTCATCTTCGAGGAACTTGAAATCAAGTTCAAGAAACCCAGTCAACACACAGGAAATCGTAAATCCATGTGGACAGGCTGTGTATGGTAGACAAGGGGGAGCACTGGCCCCGGAGTAGAGGTGGTGGGTGGTTGGGGAGACCTCATTGCAGGCTAGGCCACAGTCAGGAGTTGTCCCTTGGCCCTGACAGGCCCGAGGGGGAGTGCCAGGGCCACACTTTCCCTTCTCCTGGCTGGTGTGTTGAGGGAGATCAAGAAGTTGCCTCTGGCTTCGTCGGAGAGAGGAGAGACCGAGACCGTTCACCTACTGTTGACTAAATAAAGGCTTACAGAGGCTTATGGGATAAGGCGGCTTTCACATCAAAGTGCTCTTACAAAACAGCTTGGTGATGAGTTAAGTACAAATGAATCAGAAACAGATGGACTCAATTTCCTAGAAAATACCCCTGGGCTTCAACAAGAAGAGGAAAAGTGCTCAGCCAAAGGCATTGTGGGTTTTTGCTGATCCTAAAATATGCTCAACGATTTTGCGGGAAACAGAGCCAAGATGTTGGGACTCTGTCGGGCTCCAAGTCATTGGAAAGTCCAGGCTGGGATCCTGCCAGCCCATCAGCTGATTCCCGGCAGCCCCCACCAGTTCTCCCCTGTGGCCTGAAGGGGACCCTGTTGGCGAGTCCTGCTCTGGGTTTGTGAGAGCTGGACAGAGTTCCGGAGACCTTCCTCTTTTCTGCCTCAGTTCCAACTATAAAATGTAAGAGTTCATTTAGATGATCTCTAAAGGCCGTTTCCACATGGGTGTTAACACCATGAGTAATAATAACAACCGTAATTGCCCACATTTACTGGGTGGCTCTTTATGCCAGGCACTACCTTAAGTGCTTTCTATATGTTGGCTTCTTTTACAGCTTTTAAGCAACCCCGACTTAGAGCTGTAATGATCTCCATGGGTTCAGGGAGGCGAAATAACTTGCCCAGTGACCCACAGCTGGAACAGAGTCTGGATTTTAACCAAGTGATAAAGTAATTGGTAATTTGTAACCTGTCAATTTATAGATTTCCATTCTTGTGGCAACCTTCTAGTTTCTGGGTTGGTACAGAATAGTCTCTTCTCTACTGCCCTGCCTGAAGCTCTCCGTTCTCTAAGAACCTGGCCAAAGTAGCCTGAAACCACATCTTGTCCCTGCTTACCCTCTACTCTCCCAGGCCCCTATATGCCTGGGTTGGATGCTGGGAATGTCCAGGTTTGCTTTTAGGGACAGTGACCCCAGGGCAATGTCACAGATGCCCACTGGAGGAAGTGTGTGGGGCACGGGCCTGGAAGGGGCATGTCCGACTCAGACTGGGGAGTGGCACCAGCAGGAACCAGGCCAGCCAGCAAGATGGGGTGATGGTACTGCTGAAGGCAACAGTGTAGGGAGGTGAGAAGGGGCCTGACAACTAGAGTTTAAGATGATAGAGACCCAGTGTTAATGTTGGGTCGGGAAGATAGTAAAGGGCCAGATCCTACCAGGAATGCCTTAAGACTTGGTCCTAAAGGGAGTCGCAGCCAGGTGTTATGCAGGAGAGTGATGGGAGCATCTGTGCCCTGCCTTCTGATCTTGCCCTTCTCTAGCTGTCTCCTAGCTCATGTGGGAGCGAAGGGCTCAGGGCAGGGGATGCATCCAGCACAGCCCAAAGTAAGTGCTCAGTGTTACCAAGAGTGCTGGGCATAGCGATTGGGTGGCTGTGACCCTGAACATCCACCTCCCACAAGATGATACAGGTCCTCTGACTTGGGTCAGCTGGAATAATCTAGAAAACAAGCATCGAGGCAGTGGTTCTTAACCCTAGCTGCACCACAGAATCCCTTGAGGAATGTCTGGAAACACCCATGGCAGGTGCCCAGCCCTTGAGTCAGAATCTCTGGCAGCAGGGTTTCCAGAAGCTCCTCAGGTAGCCCCATTGCATGGCCACATTTTGGAAACACTGAGAGCCCTTGGTGTGCATGAGAACCCCGCTGGGCATTTGCCTAGCCTCAGCCCAGACTTGTGAAATTCACATGGGATGGGATAGGGAGGGATTGGGGCATCTGCATGTTTTTTTTTTTTTTTAAGATTTTATTTATTTATTTATTTGACAGAGACACAGTGAGAGAGGGAACACAAGCAGGGGGAGTTGAATGAGGGAGAAGGCTTCCTGCCGAGCAGGGAGGCCAGTGCAGCGTTCGATCCCAGGACTCTGGGATCAGGAATCAAGCTGAAAGCAGACGCTTAACAACTGAGCCACCCAGACCCTGCTGCATTTTTTTTAAAAAATTTTATTTATTTATTTATTTATTTATTTATTTATTTATTTATTTGAGAGAAATCACGAGCAGGGGGAGGGACAGAGGAAGAAGCAGACTCCCCCTGAACACAGGGCTGGATGCAGGACTCCATCTGAGGACCCAGGGATCATAACCTGTGTGGGAGGCAGATGCTTAACTGACTGAACCATCAAGCCCCCCTGGGGCATCTGCATTTTTAACAGGCTCCCTGGGTAATTCTCATATATGTACAATGTTCAGAACCCTTGATCCTATCATTTGGGTGTATTTGCTTTGGCTTCTAATGTAGGTCTGAATCCTGGTGGATGAAAAAGGCTGATCAGAAGGGTAACCCAGACACAGCTCAAAACCCTTCTTACGAAGTTGTGGGTGTTTGATGACTCTGCCACTCTTGGGGCCACAGAGAATAGAATAATGGTAGTTCGCAGAGTGTCTTACAGAGCACTCTAACATATCGTCATCCACAGGGCCCTGCTGTCCAAGGCACTTGCCTGAGCAGGTGGGCAGAGTAGCTTTGTACCTGGGTTCCAAACTCCTGGCTCCTCCCCTACCCTCCAGTGCTCTTTTGAGCCTCACTCATGAGTGTTAAATCAGAACAATGGGGGCTGGACTGCCTGGGTGGCTCAGTCAGTTAAGTGGCTGCCTTCGGCTTGGATCATGATCCTGGAGTCCCAGAATCGAGCCACACATCGGGGCTCCCTGCTCAGTGGAGAGCCTGCTTCTCCCTCTTCCACTCCCTGATGCTCTGCCTACTTGTGCTCTCTATGTTTCTGGGAATAAATAAAATCTTTTTTTTAAAAAAAAGAGAAACACAGCCAGAGAAGGAACACAAGCAGCAGGAGTGAGAGAGGGAGAAATAGGCTTCCCGCCCAGTAGGCAGCTGGATGCAGGGCTTGATCCTGGGACTCTGGGATCATGACCTGAGCTGAAGGCAGAGGCTTAACCACTGAGCCACCCAGGCGCTCCTGGGAAATAAATAACATCTTAAAAAAAACCAAAAAACAGTGGGGATGGGGGGTGCCTGGCTGGCTCAATTGGAAGACTTGTGACTCCTTTTTTTTTTTAAAGATTTTATTTATCTATTTGACAGAGAGAAACATAGCTAGAGAGGGAACCCAAGTAGGGGGAGTGAGAGGAGGGAGAGGCAGCCCCCCCCCCCCCCCCGAGCAGGGAGCCCGATGTGGGGCTTGATTCCAGGACTCCGGGACCATGACCTGAGCTGGAGGCAGATGCTTAAGGACTGAGCCACCCAGGCCCCCCGGGGTGGGGCACTTCTTATAGTGGTCAGGGAAGGTTTCTTTGAGGAGGTGACAAGGAATCTGGTCCTGGAGAATGTTAGGGAGCCTGGCAAGTAACTTATGGTAGACAGAAGAGGTGGACTGTGCAAAGGCCCTAAGGCTTGGTTGGTGTGTTTGAGAAACGAGGAGCCCTGGGTGACTGGAGAAGGAGAGCGAGAGGGAGTGTAATGAGAGCTGAGGTTAGCAGGGTCCAGGCACACGGGAGCTGTGATCTGGAATTTAATTCTTCAGAAGAGCAACCTGCATTTTATGTCCCAAGTAAGAGTACAATGGGATTTGAGTGATGGGAAGTAAGAAGAACAACATGGAATATCATCTCCATTTGAGGGACATGGGCCTAACATCTGAGCACATCGTGACCCGGGGCGCGTCCCCACCGTGGACCTCAGTGTTTGTTTGTGGGAGGATTGGCCCAGGATCTAGGTCTAGCGGGTGTCCTGGAAGCCGCTAGCTCTCCATACAGAAACAGAAGAGAAAGCCGTGTGTGCTGCAGTTCTTGACTCCGCTGTTGTCCTCAGGGCAAGCACCCAGTAAATACCCATTTACCCAGGCTGAGCAGGCCTTGTTCATGTTGGTCTCACTGGTCTTTATCTAACTAGGAGGAAAGTGTAAAGTGGGTGGGAAAGAGGCAGGAGGGAGGAGGCTGGAGGCATGTCCTCGTGTTGTGTAGCTGGCTGTGGACGTGGTTGGGGTGAGGCCAGGAGCTGGGCGCTGGGAAGGTGTCATTTTTTATGAATGATTTCCTGACAGGTAGAGAGGCTGACTCAGCGGGCAGCCTCCAGCAGGCTGGTGTGTGGGGCCTGCTTTTCCGGAGCCCAATACTAATCTGCTTGGGGCAGCTGGCTCCAGGGAAGGAAGGGCCCTCCCGCTCAGTGGGGAGGGCAACTGTGCATCTTTGGCGGTTTTTCTACCTCGGAGCTTTTCTTAGCTTGTCCACCGTGGGCCGTGGGGGAAGCAGCAGGACCCACCAGGCCTCTCTCCTTCTCTTTTCTTTTCCTTCCCCACTCCTCCCCATCGTGCTCCTCCTCAGAGGCCTGCTGTCAGCAGCTTTCAGCTCCAGTGCCCGCCTCACTCTCTCACAGCTCTCAGCAGCCTTGTGTCTGTGGGCACGGTGGGGCAGGCTCAGGGAGAGTATGTCTGCTCCCCAAGAGCCCCTCTGCCCAGCAGGCCCCTACAGCCAGGAGGTTCTTGGGGGGACAGGAGAGAGGGAGCTGAGCTCTTAGGAAGCCAGGGAGACAGAGTGAGGAGGGATTCTGCCTTCACCATCCATGCACCAGTCCTTGGGAGCTTTCTCTTCAGAGAATTCCCTGACAGGCTCTGTCATCTCCCCAAGGTCAGAGAAACCATTCCAGAGAGAAGCCCTAGTGCCATGGCCGGCGTGGGAGGATTTTCAAGCCTCCTCAGAGCCTGGGCAGAAGATGTGTGTCTCTGAGCTTGGGAAAATGAGGGAGAGGGGGAAGGGAATCTGTGGAATGTCTGACCACCTACTAGGCAGCAGGAAGGACTGCCAGGGGCCCAGGTAGAAGGTTTCATCCTGTGGACACTTTATTTCATCAACTTCTTACTCCAACATTAAGAAGCAGTTATTAGGGGCACCTGGGTGGCTCAGAGGATTAAGCCTCTGCCTTCAGCTCAGGTCATGATCTCAGGGTCCTGGGATCAGATGGAGGCCCACGTTGGGCTCTCTGCTCGGCAGGGAGCCTGCTTCCTCCTCTCTCTCTGCATGCTTTTCTGCCTACTTGTGATCTCTCTGTGTGTCAAATAAATAAAGAAAATCTTAAAAAAAAAAAAAAGAAGCAGTTATTATTTCCCCCATTTTACAGATGAGGAAACAGGCTCAGAGAGGGGAATTCATTTGACCAAAGACACACAGTAACTGAGTGGGGGAGTGAGGCTTCAAACCTGTCTACCTACCCCTAAAGCCATTCCTTACACGTCACTCCCTCTGGGAGGGAAAGCCTGTGAAGAAGGTGAATTTGGAGGAAGAGCCCCTCTTACTGCGTGCCACAGAAGACGGGCTGGGGGAAACCAGGATTTGTATCTGACTTGCTATGTGATCTTGGGCCAACTACACTTTCTTTCCGTGCCTCCATTACCCAACCTGTACCAGAAGGGGCTTAAACTAGGTGCTGTTGAGATCCCTGCTAGTGCTAATGTTTTACTTTTGAAATCACCCCACCACGGCCCAGAGCTTTGCAGACACTAGCTACCAGAGTCCCTTCCTGTGGGTCTTCTGTTCTTCCTCCAAGGCTTGTTCAGCTCAGGAAGGGAAAGGCACTGCTGGTAAGTGGAAGCTGAGCTCTAAACACCCCCTTTGCCTTAAAGCTCTGCATGACCTTGGACAAGTCACTGAGCCCGAGCCTCAGAGAACGGGGTCCATGACCCACATCCAGCCTCTGCCACAAAGGCTCAGGGGAGCTAAGGATGCCAAATGCTCTGGGACACTCTGGAAGGAGGACCCCCCAGTTCCTCCCTCTCAGGTGTTGATTAGATTGGGCCTGCTGTAATTATCAACATTTGGAAGCAATTTGCAGCCGGCTGCAGGCAGTGGGGGTGGAGGGGAGGGGGCAGCCTCTGGAGGGCCTAGAAAATCTAGTTGCTGAGGAGCATCTGGGTCAAGGTCTTCTCCTCCCAGGCTTGTCTGCAGACTGAGTCAGGCCTGCCCCCTCCTCCTGGTCTTGGTGGCACACCCCTGCAAAGAGGCCCTGCCCTGCTAGCTGAGAGGGGCTGGGAGTAGCAAGGGTGGCTAGTGATGCTGGAAACAAAATGGAACACGCCGGCAAGTTTAAACATGTCAGCTTTCGGAAGTTCCTGTCAGTGGGGCTGTACTTTAGGGGAACATCTCCGGAACCGGGGTGCCAGCTTCCTCCTTCCAGACCTGCCCTCACTGCCTGGGGCCCCACGGGCAAGTTGCTCCTTTCTACGTGCCTCAATTTCCCCATCTCTAAAATGGAAGCAATTCGGAGGGCCCTTGGCTGGCTCAGTCAGTGGAGCATGTGACTCTTGATCTCAGGGTCATGAGTTCAAGCCCCCCCACCCCCACCACCTTGGGCATAAAGCCTACTCAAAAAAAATTTTTTTTAAATAAATAAAACACGGGAGCAATTCCTACTCGGGGGCTGTTGGAGGCGTAAGTGAAGCGGGGTGTGTGTGCTTGGCACCCACAGTGAGCCAGCCAGAGACCGCCCTCACTGCTGAGGGTGGCTGTTCTTGGTATAACAGTGCTCACGTTACGCTGGACCCTGTCCCTGGACGGAGGCGGCCATCTCCTTCGCGCCACCCCCCCAGCACCTTGAGGGGACTTTCCTCTGAGAAGCTGCACTGCACTTGCTTCTTTACGTATCTGTCTCCCAGCTGGACCTCCAGCTCCTGTAATCCCAGGCTGGGCACCCTGTAACTGACACCCATTATTGTTGGATGGATGCTTTGACAGTGTTTGCAGGGGGAGGAGGGGAGGCAGGGCTCTTCCCCCTGCTTCTGAGCCTCAGGGCCTGTCTCTAGGCTTCCCCTCACTTTCCTGAGTTCCTCTTGGGAGTGTGGGGCTGATGTGCGCTCATTTCCGAAACGCCTGGCACCCGGAGAAGCGGGGTACCGCCTAGACGCCTCGGGAAGGAGCCCGGCTGCCGATCTGCACTTCCTCTTCATTGGCACCTGCCACATCCTGAGCGGGTGGTTTCTTGTCCCTCTGTGGGAGCTGATAAACAGAGCCACTCCCCACTGCATGCCTCCCCGCAGCGTCCCAGAAGGCCCTGGACCTACAAGGTGCTTGCTATGTGGTTGCTGGATCCGTGCTCATGGGTGGGGTTTTCTTGCTCAAGCACTGACAGATGAGGTAGATAGGAGAGCATATAGGTAATACCTTGCAACTGGAAACCCCCAGAGGGACACCTGCCCCACATCAGGTGATTCAGAACTGTTTGAACAGAGGGTTGGGTGGGTTGGCCATCTAACTAGCTCCACGTGCAGCCCACCTAGTTCCTCGCCTTGGTTTTCCTGTCTGTTCCGCAGTCCTGAATGATCCAGCTCCTGCTTCTCCTCTTGCTTCCAGTCCTGGCAGCCTCTCCATCACTCCCTTGGCTGCCCTTGGTGTCCCGCGGCCTCCCAGACTACCTCCTCCTCATTAGGCAGGCCTCAGCTCAAGTGTCCTCTCCCCCAGAAGGCCTCCATATCTCCTCATTCCCCATGGCTCTTTGTGTCACTTGACATCAGGTGCAACAATACACTATGTGTTGCCCCTTTCACTGTCTCTCTCTCCCTGGCCTGGGATTTGGTGCTGGATAGTTTGAGGAATGAATGAATTAATGAATGAATGAATGGATGAATGAATAGAAAGAGTAGGTGTGCTAGATGCCCTGGGGCCTTGCTCCTTACACCAAGTCCGGCTCCTGGAGGGTGGAAAGGCTGGAAAGATTTTTTTTTATTGTCAAAAGACCTTCCTGTCATGCCTCTGTGAGGGATGAGGAGAGAGGGAGGCAGAAGGCCACAATAGAGGCTGTCACTGCCTCTTTCCTCTCTGCCTCCCTCCCCTCCAGGTCTCACCCCTTCCTAAATGGAGTGTGTTCAGCTCTGAGCCCAGTTCATGAACTGTCATTATAAACAGCCTAGAAGCCAGGAACAAGAACGATTCTTTATTGTTCTTTTTTCCTCCTTAAAAGTCTAGCATAGTGAAATGCTGCTGAATGGGGGGAGGGAAGAACACGGCATGCCTAAGCTAAGAGGGGCACGGGGTCCTCAAGATGGGGGGGGGGGCCAGGGCCCAGAAAGAGGCACCACCAGAGCCCACGAATCTTGACACCCAGTGCAGCCGAAAAAGCGAATGCAGTGGGCGCCTGGGTGGCTCAGTGGGTTAAAGCCTCTGCCTTCTGCCTTTGGCTCAGGTCCTGGGATCGAGGCCCGCATCAGGTTCTCTGCTCAGCAGGGAGCCTGCTTCCTCCCCTCTCTCTCTACCTGCCTCTCTGCCTACTTGTGATCTCTCTCTCTCTGTGAAATAAATTGAAACAAAAATCTTAAAAAAAAAGCGAATGCAGTGACTGTCCTCCTGTCGAGGCAGTCTGCCCAAACTGGAGGGGAAGGCGCTGCAGGAAGCCCATGGAGCCTTTGCAGTGGGGAAGAGAGAGGGGTGGGAGGAAAACCCAGGGCGTCCCTCGTGGGTTTTCTCGTGGGAATATCTCGTGGGAGATTTGGTCCTGTGAGGAGGCATTCCCACTCCCGTCACTGGCAGGGATAGGACTGATCCCCAGTGCAAGCAGCGGACCCCACTGTCAGCCGGCTCATCTCTGAGTCCAGGGCACCAGGGCTCTGCAGGGGCGTCGGTCTGCAGCAGAGGGCGCAGGGGTGGGAAGGAACCTGCTATCTCGGTGCTTCTGAGCAGGGCGAGGAATCCTTGCCTGGACTCCTTGGGGGTAGAGACACAGAGCTGTATGCAGTTAGCGGCTGGGTGATGGGACCTATAGCCCACCCAGAGGGCCCCGCACCCAAGGCAGAGAGAAAATGCGCACCTTCTCCCCACCAGGGAGAAGGATAGAAGGCAATTTCACACAGGACTGGAAAGAAAGATGGCATTTACAGACATGGAAACGGGTGAAAATGCAGGGTCAGGGGCGGCAGCAGGAGAGGTTCAAGGGTTGAGGACGCACCTAGATCTGAGGTCAGCACTTTATTTAGGTCACTACGGGCCCGGGTTCTCTCCCCTCAGCCATTGTGCAGGGTGACGGTTTCACCACCTGTTTGCAGAAATCAGATTTCGTTTTGTTTTGTTTTGAAGTCAGCTATAGAGTGGGCCTTGAACTCACAACCCCGAGATCAAGAGTCGTGTGCTCTACCGAGTGAGCCAGCCAGGCGTCCCCTGACCGGGGAGTTTTGAGAGACCCAGACTTGGACAGGAATAATGCCAGCACAACAATATAAGGATGGAAGAGCAAGAGTTTGTTTGTTTGAGGTCAGGGGTATTGTCGGTGAGGACGGACAGAGAAGATGCCACACCCATAAATCAGTAACAAAAGCTTCAGGGCTAAGATGAAGCAGGACTGGCCTTTGAGGTCTGGGGATTGTCAGGCGTGCTTGTCCCTGAAGTCCACACGCTGTGGTCCAATCTGACGGAGCCCCGGACCCAGAGGTGCCTCCTGGTGGTTGATTCTAAAAATACACCATGTTTTCTGGCTTGCTCTTTCTCCCTTACTACTATAACAACGTACCAAACAAATAAACCTGAATTTTTCTCTGAGTACCAAAAAAATAAACCCACATAACAACATATTTTCTATAGGATAAATTCCTAGAAGCTCAAGGGCCGGATTGGCGGACACAAGCATTTTAGATGTAGGCAATTTAGATTTAAGCCTTTTTCCAAAAAAGGTTTGCACCAGTTTGCAGTCCCTTTTTGGTTTATTTAAACATAAATGAGACTGAAGAGATCACTTGCCCAAAGAGTCCTGTCCCTAAAATGAAAAGGCTGGATTAAAAAAAAACAAAAACGTGTAAAGGAACTGGTCTTTGGACAGTATGGCTTCTCAAGAGGTGGGTGTCTATACCATCTACAGCTGAGCAGGCAAAGGCTAGCCAGGCAGTGACCTGCCCAAGGCCACAAGCTAGTAGGTCTCAGCGGCCTTTGCTTCCCAGCCTGTCTAATCTCCAAACCCTTTCCTGCCCCCACACCCCCCTCCCCCGATACTTCATTCATCCCAACAAACAGCCCTAAGTGACTAAGAGGCTCTCTGCTTCCCGTTGGGGGTGCCACAGTGAGCAAAAGCAGATGCACCCCTGCAAATCTGAAAAAATCTCACAAAGAAATGTATTATTGCAAATGGAGCCAAATGGCCGGGGCGAGAGGCAAGGATACGCACAGGGTGAGGAGGGGAGCCGGCAGTTGGCCCAGCACAGCCTTTGTCTTTATCTTAAGAGCACAAGGTGACCCTGAGGGGTTTTAAGCAGGGGTGGGTGGCTGAGGGAAAGAGTGAGCAGAAAGATCACAGTTGTGTTTTCAGTCTCCCTGGCCCTCCCATTTTCCCTGGAGCCCCACCTGGGCCTCCAGGCCCACACGACCTGCTGTGGCTGGGGCTCCCCCAGTCTGGGGGCACATGGCCGTTAGGCCCATCTCCCGCAGCTAGGTCTGAAGCCCCGGCCACTTCCGCCCTTTGCTCTCCCTGTGGTTGGCTGCTGGGGCTGAGGCATCTAGGGCCAGTGTTGAGGGGAGCAGGAGGGGTAGCTGGACTGTCCCGGAGGAGCTACAGGTCTCCCATCTCCCAGTTTGTCTGTGGTTCCGAGGGCCCACTTCCCCCTCTTCCTGCCCTTTGTCCTAGCTGTGCGTCCAGTCAGGAGGGCCTCTTTCCAGGGCTTCTCCCCACACCCTCCCCATCTTCCTCCCCCACCTTCCTCCCAGACTGTGAGGTGGGGCCCATCACTACAGAGGGGTGTTGGGCTGGCTTCTTTTATGGACACTCCCTTTCAGCCCCCTTGTCCCTGCTGCCTTCCACTCTTCCCCTCCTCAGGTCCTTTTGTGGCCTCTGGGACTGACACCAGCTTCGCTTCCCAATGTCAATCAGAATCCATTTTCCACCAACAGGATTTACGGGCTCCTCCCGGGTGCTGGTTCTGGGTATATGAGGGGTACGGAGAGTGGGATGCACCCTGCCCTCCGGAGCTCACAGCCCAGTGAGCAGATAACAGAGCCAGGCCTGCGTGAGCAGAAGTGGCTTTCTGCAGCTGTGTGTGTAGCGTGCTGTGGGCTCGGGAGAAAAGGGAGAGGGAGGGCTAGTGGTCAGAGTCCCTGGCTTCCTCCCCGGGGGTTCCAAAAGGAAGGCCTGGTGCGATGAGAAATTGTTGATGGGGTGGTATGAGGAGAAAGAGACAAGAGATCAAGACCCACACACATACGTTACGGTTATTTAAAAGCTATTTAATTTGAAGGGCTATTCTTTATTCTGAGATGATGACCTTCCTGTTCTTTTGTGTTTTAATGTTCTTTCCAGGAGGTACTTTGTTGTTTGTGTGTTTTGGGTTTTTTTTATTGTGGTAAAAAGCAAAAAGCATATAACATGAGCTCTGCCCTCTTAACACATCTTTAAGTTTGTGGTACAGTACTGCTAACTAAATGCACGATGTTGTACAGCAGATCCCTGATACTAATTTCCTCATTTCGTGGAATTGAAACTGTACCCACTGACTTCTTGCCCACGCCTCCCCGCCCTCAGAACCTCCTGTAAGTGGGACGGTGCAATATGTATCTTTCTGTGACTGACTTATTTCACTTTGCGTAATGTCCTCAAGATTCATCCACATTGTAGCATGTGATTGGATTTCTTTCTTTTTTAGTGGCCGAGTTATAGTCCATTGTATGGATAGACCACATTTTCATTATCCATTGCTGTGTCAGTGACTCATAGGTTGTTTCCATCTCTTGGCTGTTGTCAATAATGCTGCAAAGAACACCGGAGGGAAGATGCACCTCTTTGAGATTCTGATTAGAGTTCTTTTGAATACATACTCAAAGTGGGATTGCTGGATCAGGTAGTTCTAATTTTAATTTCTTCTTTTTCAGAGAGGGAGATGGTGGGGGTGGGTGCAGAAGGAGAGAGAATTAGTGCGGAGCCTGCCGTGGGGCTCGACCTCACAACCCTGAGATCATGACCTGAGCTGAAATCAAGAGTCAGATATTTAATGAACTGAACCACCCAGGCGGCCCTATTTTTAATTTTTTTGAAGAACCTCCATACTGTTTTCCCTAACAGCCGCACCATTTTACATTCCCACCAACAGTGCACAGGGTTCTTTTTTCTCCACTTCCTCCAATGTTTGTCTCTTGTCTTTTTGATTGTAGCCATCTAACACGTGTGTTAGATATCCATTTTCTTGATGATTAGAGATGTTGAACATCTTTTCATGCTATTTGTATGTCTTCTTTGGAGAAATGTCTATTCAGATCCTTTGCCCATTTTTTTTTTAAAGATTTTATTTATTTGACAGAGAGAGAACACAAGTAGGGGGAGTGAGAGAGGGAGAAGCAGGCTTTCTGCCGAGCAGGGAGCCCAATGTGGGACTCGATCCCGGGTCTCCAGGATCACGACCTGAGCCGAAGGCAGTCGCTTAACCAACTGAGCCACCCAGGTGCCCCCTCCTTTGCCCATTTAAAAAAAGATTTTATTTATTTATAATATATAAATATAAATATAGTATATAAAAATAAGAGAGAGAGAGCATGCCTAGGTAGGGGAGGAGCAGAGGGGGAGGAACAAACAGACTCTGTGCTGAGCCTGGAGTCCGATGTGGGGCTTGATCTCATGACCCTGAGATTGTGACCTGAGCTGAAATCAAGAGTCAGACTCTTCCAACTGAGTCACTCAGGTGTCCCTTTGCCCAATTTTTATTTTTTAAGATTTTATTTATTTGTTAGAGAGCAAGAGAGCACAAGCAGGAGGAGTGACAGAAGGAGAGAGAGAAACAGGCTCTCCACTGAGCAGGGAACCTGAAGCATGACCCTGGGATCATGACCTGAACTGAAGGCAGACACTTAAGAACTGAGCCATCCAGGCGTCCCTGTTTATCTTTTTTTTTTTTTTTTTTTTAAGATTTTATTTTTTTATTTGGGAGAGAGAGAGTGAGAGAGAGCATGAGAAAGCAGAAAATCAGAGGGAGAAGTTGACTCTTCATGGAGCTGGGAGCCTGATGCGGGACTCGATCCTGGGACTCTGGGATCATGACATGAGTCGAAGGCAGTGGCTTAACCAACTGAGCCACCCAGGCGCCCTCCATTTTTTTTTTTTTTACAATTTTATTTTTAAAGATTTTTTTTTTTTTTAATTTAACAGAGAGAAACACAGCTAGAGAGGGAACACAAGCAGGGGGAGTGAGAGAGAGAGAAGCAGGCTTCCCGCAGAGCAGGGAGCCTGATGTGGGGCTTGATCCCAGGACTCCGGGATCATGACCTGAGCCCAAGGCAGTCGCTTAACAGATTGAGCCACCCAGGTGCCCCTGTTTGCCCATTTTTTAATCAGGTTTTTTGTTTGTTTTCCTATCAAGTTGTATATATTTTAGCTATTAATGGTTTACAAATATTTTCTCTCATCTGTAGGTTCTTTTATTTTGTTGATTATTTTTCTCTCTCTCTTTTTTTTTAAGATTTTATTTATTTTTTTGACAGAGAGAAACATAGCTAGAGAGGGTACACAAGCAGGGGGAGTGAGAGAGGAAGAAGCAGGCTTCCCACCGAGCAGGGAGCCCGATGCAGGGCTTGATCCCGTAACTCCGAGATCATGACCTGAGCCGAAGGCAGAGGCCTTAATGACTGAGCCACCCAGGCGCCCCTTGTTTCTTTCTTTTTTAAAAAAAATTTTTTTTAAGTAAACTTTATACCCAGCATGGGGTTTGAACTTTTGATCCCAAGATCAAGAGTCACATGCTCTACCAACTGAACCAGCCAGGTGGCCCCCCCCCCCCAGTTGATTGTTTCTTTTGTCTGGCAGAAACTTTTTAGTTTGATTTAGTCCCACTTGTCTATTTTTGCTTTTGCTACCTGTACTTTCAGTGTCATGTTCAGGAAGTCATTGCCAACAACAATGTTAGGAAGCTTTTCTCCTATGTGTTCTTCTAGGAGTTTATAGTTTCAGATGCTACATTTAAGTCTTTAATCCATGTTGAGTTGATTTATTTTTATTTTTATTTTTATTTTTATTTTTATTTTTATTTATTTATTTTTTAAAGATTTATTTTTTTATTTATTTGACACAGAGAGAGAGATCACAAGTAGGAAGAGAGGCAGGCAGAGAGAGAGAGGAGGAAGCAGGCTCCCCGCCGAGCAGAGAGCCTGACATGGGCCTCAATCCCAGGACCCTGAGATCATGACCGGAGCCGAAAGCAGAGGCTTTAACCCACTGAACCACCCAGGTGCCCTTATTTTTATTTTTAGAGAGAGAGAGAAGGCAGAGGGAGGGGCAGCCAGAAAGGGGGAGAGAGAATCTTAAGCAGGCTCCATGCTCAGTGTGGAGCCTGATGCAGACTCAACCTCACGACCCTGAGATCATGATGAACCAAAATCAAGAGTCGGACACTCAACTGACCGAACCCACTCAGGTGCCCTCCAATGTTGAGTTGATTTTTGTGTGTGGTAACATAAGGACCCAGTTTCATTTTTGCTTGTGACAATCTGGTTTTCCCAGCACCATTTGTTATTTGCTTTTAAGGGCCTTCCTTGGCAGAATAACAAATGCTCAATCCTTTGCAGGTTCCCCAGTGTTTCTTTAGAAATGTTAGTTGTCTGCGTGGCACCTGGGTAGCTCAGTGGGTTAAGCCTCTGCTTTCGGCTCAGGTCATGATCTCAGGGTCCTGGGATCGAGCCCCACATTGGGCTCTCTACTCAGTATGGAGCCTGCTTTCCCCTCTCTCTCTGCCTGCCTCTCTGCCTACCTGTGATCTCTCTATGTCTCTGTCAAATAAATAAATAAAATCTTAAAAAAAAAATAACTGTATTCTTAAAAAAAAAAAAAAAAGAAATGTTAGTGATCTGTGAAATCTTGTGAACCAGACTCTCATAACTTTGTTATAATGTCCAATTATAGTTTACAAGTTAGGATGTGTGATCCAGTATGCATATAGCTCTTATGAGATGAATGGGTCAGTCAAGAATGGTCCAGAAAATCTGGGCTGTAGGGCCGATGTCCTTGGAGGCCACATCTCAATCTGACTGGCAGATGTTTCCTTTTTCCCACCTTGAAGTCGGCACTTCACAGAGTAGGTGCTCAGTTAGCATTTGTTCACTTCTGTGCACAGCCGGGAAACTGAGACCAGAGAAGCGAAGCCCCCTGCCCACATCATGGAGCAAGGCAGGCAGGGGTGGGCTCAGCCCCGGCTCCCTCAATTCTCAGGCCAGTGCTGTTTGACTCTGCTGGAATTGACTTGTGACTCTGCGTGTACTGAATAACATTTTCTTCCCCTGTGGGGCAGAGTGGTTGAGAAAGAGATTCTTCAGAATGGGAAAGGCTCCATTTTGCAGAGATGAGGCCTGTACCATCTCAGTGTCCCTCCCCCACACTGCCAGCACAGCATCTGCCACGTGGAGAGAACATGGTATGTGTCTGAAGGAAGGGATCACCGGCGATTTCCACTGTGGGTCAGCTTGAAGAACCAGAGGTTAGAACACTTAGATTCTGCTTCCTGCTCTGCCTTAGGTTAGCTGTGACATGGAGCAGGTCCCTTCCTGTCCCTGTGCCTTAGTTGTCTGTCTGTTAACGATGACAACACTAAGAATAATAACAGGATAACAGGTAATGAGTGCTTTCTATGTGTCAGGCACTACTTGAAGCACTTTCATAGGGTATAGACCCATTATCTCCTCCCGGTCACCCCCAGGGATGGAGATTATTCACAAAGAAGTGTGTGATGAGGAAACAGACGCTCAGAGGGGTCAAGCATCTAAACCAAGGTCACACAGCTAATTAGAGGGCAAACCCAAGCAGGTCAGCCCAAGAGACCTCCCAAGTACTATATGATACTGAGCATCTAGAAGCTTCGTGTTTTCTTGAGTGATTCTGTGAGATACAGAAAGTGGCAGGCGTTTCAGTTCTGGGCCCTGGGCAGAATGTTTCTGGTTGCGTTCCTTCCGGCTTTGTGAAGTAGAAACCATGCATATCTCTTCCTGGAAGGGAGGCAACTGTTGAGACAGGGTTACTGGGGAAGAAGTTTGGCAGAGAGGGAGAAAAAAAAAGCAGATGGCAAGGCCTGTCTCCCTGTCTCGCTGCCTCTCCGTGGCCTCTTCTGCACTCCCTGAAGCTCCCGGTGGCCACCCGCACCTAGACGCAGGCCACCTGTGGCCCTGACCTGCACATCTTTCTGGGCAGCCAGGCTCATCTGCTCTGAAGCCTTCCACATGGCCAGAGTCAGCTTCTAAAGACAGCAATGGCTCGCATCGCACCCCTGCTTCAGGCCCTCCCGTGGCTTCTCAGAGCTCTCAGAATAAAACCCGGTGTGACCCCGGCCTGCCTCTCTGACTTCATCTCCCACTTTCCATCCACTCAGCGCCTTGTAGCCCAGCCGCGCGGTCCCCACCAGTGGCCACTGGCCATATGGGGCTGCTGAGCACTTGAAATGGGGCCAGTCCAAATTGAGATGTTGCTTGTCTGCATAAAATACACACTGGCAGGGCGCCTGGGTGGCTCAGTCCGTTAAGCATCTGACTTCAGCTCAGGTCATGATCTCAGGGTCCTGGGATCGAGCCCCGCATCAAGCCCTGTGCCACGTCTGGCTCCTTACTCAGAGGCAAGCCTCCTTCTCCTTCTCCCTCGGCCCCTCCTTCTGCTTGTGTTCTCTCTCTCTCAAATAAACAAAATCTTAAAAAAAGAAAGAAACAAGATATACCCTGGCTCTCAAAGCGGTAGTCCAAAAGAGGGTATAAAGTACCTCATTAATAATTTTATATGGGTTGTATGTTGAAATAATATTTTTTTATAATTTGGGTTAACTAAAATATATTATTAAAATTAATTTCACTTGTATCTTTTCACTTTTTTACTGTGACTACTGGGAAATTGTCAGTTTCATGCTGACAGCGGCTTGCCTTTTATTCCCACTGCACGTGCTGCTGCAGCCCCCCACGGGCCTCCGTCCTTCCCCAGACCTCACCAAGCTCTTCCCAGCTTCAGGCCAGCAGGGCAGGTGTCTCCCTGCTGCTCTCAGTGCCCCATGTGGCTGCGGTCTTCCTCATGTTTGCTGTCTTTCTTCCCTGGGTCCCCCAGGGCTCTTGGTCCAGCACCTAACTTTGGGCTGGCCAGCAAGAGCCTGCGGTGGGTCACAAGCCTCAGGGGAGGGAAGGATGGGGACTGGCTCACCCATGTTCCTCAGCCTGGAGCTGTGGGAGGGGGCGAGCCAGGTATAGCTGGAGCAGGCAATCAGCCTCCTTAGTGGCTCGGACCAGAGCATATATGGTCTATAAGACAGAGGCTTTGGGCTTTGGGTTTTGCGCAGGGTTTTGGGAACCTGCTGGCCATAGGACCAGGGGTGTCAAGCCTCCCCAGGCTTCATCACAAGAACTCAGTTGGCACAGGGCACCTGGGTGGCTCAGATGGTTGAGTGGCTGCCTTCGGTTCAGGTCATGATCTCTGGGTTCTGGGATGGAGCCCCGCATGGGGCTTCTGGCTCACTGGGGAGCCCACTTCTCCCTCTTCCTCTGCCTCTCCCCCATGCTCTCTCTCAAATGAATAAATAAGAAAAAAAAAAAAAAGGACTCCTCTGGCAGCCTGGGTCAGTGGCCATGTGTGCCAGGAAGTGCCAGTGTAGCCGGGGCGGATTTGGGCTTTGCTGGGGCTCCCCAGGGTCCCTCGCAGCCTGGCTGCTTACCACACGATGACCTTCAGAGGTCACGTGCTCCCCTCTAAGTGAGGTTGTCTCCCTGCCCAGAGCCTGTGAGGACCAGAGGAAGGGCTCTCTGTCCAGGGGTACAGCATGGGGCCACATAGGTATTCAGGCCATCCGAACGTCCTTGGGACCGCTCCCCCTTCGTGTCCTTAACCACCTTTGCAAGGCACTGGCCGTAGTGGGGATGGAAGTAATGCGTGACCTCAGCTCCTGAGGCAGGGCCCCCTGCTCCAGGAGGATCACCAAGCCATCACGTCACGCTGTTTTCATCCTTAGGACCCCGACTTGGGCAGCATGTGGAAGGGGAAGAGGGACCACCTTCTCTGTAAACAAGGCCTGTGGGTTTTAATTGACCACAAGTTCAGAGTGAGCCAACGGGTGACCTGATTGCTAAAATAGCCTGGGAGGAGGGCGGAAGCTTCTAGAGCAGGAAGGGGGCGGCCAGGATCTCAGCTGGAAGGAAGTGAGGGCATCATTCTTGGAACTTGCCCAAATCCACAGCTCCAGAGAGCAGGGAGGGGAGGCCCTTCTCTGGAAACTCTGCCTTAGTCCATCCTCTGTGGGTGAGAATGGGGTGAGGCACGAGGAGGACCACAGGAGGTGCTTCCTGAGCACAACAGCCCGGGAGGGTGAACTCAGGCCGCGCCCCTGGGCTTCACCCCTCAGCTTAGAAGAAACCCCGAGCCTGGAGGTTAGAAGGGCCCAAGGACCGCCGTTGGGCCTGGCACTGCAGCCCCACATGGGGAAACCGAGAGCCCACCTGAGGCCACGGTGGGAGGGTGACAAAGTCCAGCTCTCCTCCAGCCTTCCTCATGCACTCAGCAGCTCTGGAAGAAATACAGGGAACAAAGAAGATGACTTCTCTCATGCAGCAGATACTGAATGTTCTGATTCTCAGCCCCTGAGAGCATCAAATCCCAGTGTCTGGGACCAGGAAATCTACAGCCCGCCATTGACCCTTCTGAAGGGCCCAGGCAGGGCAGTGTCCCCTTGCTGGTTCCTCCACAGGCAGAGATGGCTAGTGAATCCCACGACCTCTGTGCCAGCTGCTCCTAGTTCCCAGTGGCCTGCCCAGGGTCCCTCACGTCTGGCCAGTGCTGGCCTGGTCAGTGAGGACAGAGCCCAGAGGCTGCCCAGCTCTGTGTGGAGGGTGGGTGGAGGTGGAGGGGATGAGCCCAGGCAAGAGCAACCTCTCCTCTGCCTTTCTCTTTTATGACTAATTATAAAAGCAATTCATACTCATAGTATGAAATTTGGAAAATTTGGAAACTGCAAAAAGGTGCAAAGGAGAAAATGAAAGTCATCTGTCATCTCACTGCCCAGAGATAACTGCCATTGCTATTTTGTTGTATTTCTCTCCAGTCCTCTTCTTCTATATGGATCATACATATGCATACAAGCGAGTATTTTAATTGTAATAGTACTCTAGAGCTGGCTCCCCCCACGGCTGACATTATATGGCGAATATTTCCTTCCAGCGTTAACATTTTCTTTCAAGTTATTTAACGGCTCTATAATATTGTCTTAATAATTTATTTAGCCATTCTCCTATTTTTTTTTTCATTCTCCTAGTTTGATTCTTTTTTTTTAACCAAGGGGATTCGGCAGTTTTTAAAATTCCACTTAGCAGCGCCTGAGTGGCCCCTTTGGTTGAGTGTCTGACTTTGGTTTCTGCTCAGGTCATGATCTCGGGGTCGTGAGATTGAGCCCCACATTGGGCTCCACCCTAGGTGTGGAACCTGCTTAAGCTTCTCTCCCTCTGCCCCCCTGATGCCCCCCCCCCCCGCCCGAGCTTGCATGCTCTCTTGTGCTTTCTCTCTCTGTCTCAGAAAAAACCCTGAACATTTAAAACTCCACTTAAAAATATACATCCAGTTTTTTGGCTGTTGGATGGAGCAGTTCCAGAGTACCCTCTCTGCCGTTCGCACTGAGGGGCCCGTCACATTAGCAGCTCAGGTGACAGCAAAAGTCGAGCATTTGGAAACACAAACACAAAACCAAAACCAGACTTAGGAAAGGAGCATCCCTCTGTGCCCACCGCTCATGCAGCGGCCCTGGTGGAGAGCCATCCAGCCTGGCTAGCGTGGGTGTAGACATGCCCCCCTTGGGCGTGGCATCCTGGCGTCTGAGCTGATGGAGAGGACCTCCCGTCCCTGCTTCCCATTTTGCCTGCGCCATGAGCTGGGGTGATCTTGGGCGATCCTTCCAGTGCCCCGTTTCTCCCTTTCCTGGGCAGTGAAATGGACCTGCTGTAGGAGTGGGTGGAACCGGATGGCGGAACGCCCCCGAGCCAGGACTGCTGTCGGTGGGGAGCAGAGGAACAAAGGTGTGGTGAGGCCTGGGAGGCCTTGGACAAGTGGCCTCCACTCGGTGAGAGTCATTGTGTCCCCAGCCCCTGGGAGTTTGTGGCTACACCCTGAATGAGTGGTCCCTCTTGGCCTTCCAGTCGTGTAGACCCCTCTGAACAGCTCTGGCCTGCCCAGGGCCTTGATTTAGTTCCGAGGGAAGGCACTAGTAGGGTTTCCCTGTGCTTTCTGGATCCCTGCTCAGCAGCCCAGAACCAGGCCCAAGTAAGACCCTGGAGAACCCCTAGAGAAATTTCCCATTGTATTTGGGGCTCAAGGGTGCTGCATGCAGGGTTTCTGGAAGTCTGGGTCTGGATACCTCCTGCTTTGGGAGGGCAGGAGCCTTGTGCTTCTCATTTACATGCTGCCCTCAGTTCCCAGCACTGGGCCTGGCCCACAGTAGGCCCTGAGTAAATACTAGTACACCCAGGCAAGTGGTGGCCTCTTCCTGCCTCAGTTTCCCTTTCTGTTCTGCTAGGCCATGAGCTCTGTGAGAGCACATATGGGCCTGGTTTACCTGAATCCTCAGTGCCCACCAAAGGACACTGGCATGTGGAGAGGATCCATAAATGCATAAGCAGAGAACAAACGAATTGGTGAATATGCTGTGTCCTAAGAGAGTCAAAGCTCAGGAGGCAGGCCCTCCCTTCTCCCCACTTCCTCTCCATAGTGGGTCCTTTCCCTCCCTCTGAAGGGTCCAGGATGATCCCTTCCTCTGTCCTTTCCTTGTTGAAGTTAGCCACCAGGAACCTCTGAGATGTCCTGGCTGTGTGACTTTGGACAAGTCACTCCACCTCTCTGAACCCTGGAGCCTCGTCTGTAAAATGAAGCAGATATGATGTATTGAAAGGGTTTTGTGAGGCTTGGTGCCAGATTGCATAGCCTCGCTGGTGCCTGGCAGGTGGTGGGTACCTGAAGAAGCGGCCACTCATGTTGCCAGTGGCTCGGCCCTCTGTCTGTGATGAGCTCTCTGACATGAGCTGGCTGGCCACCTATTGGAGGGGCCTGGGCTAATCTTGGACTGGGGCTACCTGAGGAGGCTGAGGAGGGTCACAGATCCCCTGAGACCCCGACAGCTCTCCCGGGCATTTTGCCCTTGGCTTCGTCATTCAGTGTCCTTTTCCCTGCTGGGAAGGCACATACTGTAGCTGGCCCTCTGCCGGGAGGCAGGCCCGCTGCTCCGGAGGGCTGCTGTCCGGGAGCCCCTGTGGTGGGAAGAGGAGCCGGCGGCGCTGCCAGAACTTTCCCACCTGGCTGCCCTGGCCCATGCAGTGCAGGCCCCCAGGGCCCTCTCTGCCTGCCGCTCAGCTCTCCCGGCGTCCAGTCTCCAGGCTTTAGAGGGGAGAGAAGATTTACAGGTTCGATGAGAGGAGCAAGTGAAATGGCACACTTTCGCCCCTGCTGTGCACGCTCCCAAGGCTGTAGTACAGTAACTACTAACTTTACTAGGAGCCAGTCCTGGGGGTGGGGGAAGGAGAGGCGGGGTGCATGCCCTGGCCTTCCACAGCTGGGAGGGGCCATCAGGCGGAGCTGATGAGTGTCTCTGGCTCTGTGTCTGGCCCTGCCACTGGTCGCCGGGGGACATGGACAAGTGACTCCCCTGTCTCAGCCTCAGCATCCTCCTCCACAAAATGAGGGCAGCCACTCTCCTGGATTCCTGGGAGAAGCCCCTGAGGCTGTGCATGCGAAGTCTGGCCTCAGCTGCCATGACTGGTGCAGGCACCTAGGCTTCCCAGCACCTGGGCACAGTCACGTAGGCTCCCTGGACCTCAGTTTGCCCATCTGTGCTATAAAGATGATCATACCCATGGCTTCAGGTCATCGGGATGGTTCCATAAGCCAACCACGAACCCACCTAGCACAAGTGGCTAGCATATAGAAAGTGCTCACTAGCTCCTTATCATGGGATTTTGTGCTGCTAGTAGCAAAGCCAGCCTGGATGAGACCCTGCCCCTTCCCCAGGGCTTCTCCCTCTGGCCTGCCACGGGAGGCTTGTGTGGACAGTGACCTGATCAGGTTTGCCAGGTCAGAACTGCATTCCCAGTGTCTGGAGCACAGGGTGGGACAGGTGAGTCTCCAGGAAGCTGCGGGGGAGGCTGAGCAGACGATGAATCTTGGACTTGCCCTGAATGTGCCTCTATGCCATCTCCCCATGCCCCAGGGCCCACCATCCTGCCCACACAATGTCAGAGCTCGGAGGCATTGCCCTAAAACAGACACATAGCTTTATTGTGTTTTTCTGGCTGTGAAAGTATTTCTTATTCACTGCAGAAAAAAAAATTGGAAAAAATTCAGAAATATATAAATTAAGAGCTCCCCAATACCTAACTTCCAGTGTTTTTTTGCGCATATACACATATAGATATCGGCTGTTTTTACAAGAATTGAATCTTATGATACTTGCTTTAAAAATTGAAATGAGGGGCACTTGGACAGCTCAGTTGGTTAGGTGACTGCCTTCAGCTCAGGTCATGATCCTGGAGACCCAGGATCAAGCCCCACATCGGGCTTCCTGCTCGGCGGGAAGCCTGCTTCTCCCTCTCTCACTCCCCCTGCTTGTGTTCCCTCTCTGGCTGTGTTTCTCTCTGTCAAATATATAAATAAAATATTTTTAAAAAATTGAAATGAGTATACTTGATTTTTTTAAAGATTTTATTTATTTATTTGACAGAGAAACACAACTAGAGAGGAAACACAAGCAGGGGGAGTGAGAGAAGGAGAAGCAGGCTCCCGCTGAGCAGGGACCCCCCTGATGCAGAGTTTGATCCCAGGACTCGGGATCATGACCTGAGCCAAATGCAGATGCCTAAGGACTGAGCCACCCAGATGCCCCAAGTATACTTGACTTTGAACTTTTTTGTTACAAAACATGACACAGAAAGACCATATAAAATAATTTTTCAGTTGGAGCCACTGCCCAGTGAAGAACTCTGCCAGCCACCCTAGCCCGCGGTATGCCCCCTCCTCTGTCCCCACAAAAAGTTACTGTGCTCCTGACTTTTTTCTTTTTTAAATAATCTCTACTCCCAACATGGGGCTTGAACTCATGACCCTGAGATCAAGAGTCACATGCTCTACCTACTGAGCCAGCCAGGTACCCCCCTCCTTTTTTTTTCTTTTTTTTAAAGTAAGCTCTATGCCCAGCATGGGGCTTGAACTCACAACCCAGAGATCAAGAATCACGGTCCACCAAGTGAGCCCAGCCAGGCCTCCCACTGCTACTGTGACTTTTAAGGTCATCACTTTCTTGCTAGTTATCATACAGTGTGAATCCCTAGATACTATAATTTTGTCTAAAAAAATCTGTCTTTTAAGTCCCTCTTAATCTATAGATTTTTTTAACATCATCGATTTCTTTTTGTTAAGATTTTTAATTTATTTGACAGAGAAATAGAGAGAGCACATAAGCAGGGGGAGCAGCAGGCTGAGGGAGAGGGAGAAGCAGGCTCCCTGCTGAGCAAGGACCCCCCCCCCACACACACACACCCATGCAGGGTCTATACCAGGACCCTGGTATCATGACGTGAGCTGAAGGCAGATGCTTAAGGACTGAGCCATCCAGGCACCCCATAGATTTATTTTTTAAACTTTTAAAAAAAAACTTGGCAGTGTATCATAGACCTTGACCATGTTAGTTAATGTGACTTTCACTTTTAATGTTTTTTCAATGATTCCATGGTTCCATCTCAGGGTTGAACAGAACTGACTGGTTCCCGTATTGATGGGCACTTAGGTTTTTCTCACACTTTTGCCGTTACAAACAATACTGTGATGGAAATCTTTATACATATATTTTTATGCAGCTGAGTAATTCCTAGAAGAAATTTCTAGAAGTAGAGTCATGGGTCCAAAGAATAGTGTCTTTAAAAAATTAATTAATTAATTAATTCTTAAAATTTTTATTTGAGAGAGAGAAAGAGCATGGGGGGAGAGGGGGAGGGGCAGAGGGAGAGGAGAAGCAGACTTCCCACTGAGTAGGGAGCCCCACAACAGGGGTAGGTTTGGGGGGTAGGGTGGGGGCTTAATCCCAGGACCCTGAGACCAGGGTCTGAGCCACAGACAGATGCTTAACCAATTGAGCCACCCAGGCGCCCCATTTTTTAAAATAACATCTTTGTTGAGATTTGACTTGCTTGCTGTACAATTCACCCATTTTAAGCATACAATTCATTAATTTCTAGTATAGTCAGAGTTGTATGATCCTCACCACAATTCATTTTAGGACGTTTTCAGCATCCCATAAAGACCCGTAGTGCCCCCCACCCCGGGTCTCTCCCTGGTGGCCTCCTCCCAGCTCTAGGCAGCCACTGCTATAGTCTCTATAGTCTGCTTTCTGCTTATAGAGGTTTGCCCATTCTGGACTTCTCATATCAGTGAAATCATACAGCATGTGGTCTTTTCTTTTTTTATTTCTTTTTTTTTTTTTAAGATTTTATTTATTTATTTGACAGAGAGAAACACAGCGAGAGAGGGAACACAAGCAAGGGGAGTGAAAAAGGGAGAAGCAGGCTTCCTGCTGAGCAGGGGGCCCGATGTGGGGCTCGATCCCGGGTCTCCGGGATCATGACCTGAGCCGAAGGCAGTTGCTCAACCAACTGAGCCACCCAGGCGCCCCCATTCCATTTAAAAAAATATTTATTTGAGAGAGAGAGAGAAAAAAAAGCACAAGCAGAAGGTGGGGAGAGAGGGAGAAGCAGGCTCCACGCTGAGCAGGGAGCCTGAGGCGGGACTCAATCCCAGGATCCTGAGATCATGACCTGAGCTGAAGGCAGTCACTTAACTGAGTCACCCAGGTGCCCCAGTATTTAATTCCTTTTTATTGCTGAGTAATATTTCTGTGTGAATAGACCACATTTTACTTATCCATTCATCAGTTGATGGGCTGTTGGGTTGTTTCTACTTTCTTGGCTATTATGAATAATGCATCTGTGAACAGTCATGATGTAAATTTTGGGGTAAACATATGTTTTCATTTGTCTTGGATCTCTACTTCCCAGGTGTGGAACTGTCACATGGTAATTCTATTTAATCTTTTGAGGAACTCACAGACTGTTTTTTCTTTTCTTTTATTTCTTTTTTTACAGACTGTTTTTCATGGCGGCTGCAACATTTACCTTCTTCTTTTTTTTTTTTTTTTAAAGATTTTATTTATTTATTTATTTGACAGAGAGAAACACAGCCAGAGAGGGAACACAAGCAGGGGGAGTGAGAGAGGGAGAAGCAGGCTTCCCGCCGAGCAGGAAGCCCGATGTGGGGCTTGATCCCGGGTCTCCAGGATCATGACCTGAGCCGAAAGCAGTCACTTAACCAACTGAGCCACCCAGGCGCCCCAACATTTACCTTCTTACCAGCAGTGTGGGAAGGTTCTGATTTCGCCATATCCCTGGCCAACACTGTCTTTTTTAATGATAGCAAACCTAGTGTGTGCAAAGTAGCATCTCATGGTTTTGATGTGCATTTCCCTGATGGCTAGTGATCTTTGGCATCTTTTCATAAGCTTATGGACCATTTGTGTGTCTTCTTTGGATCTGTGTTTATTCAGATCATTTGCCCATATTTAAATTGAGTTATTTGTCTTTTATCATTGAGTTGTAAGAATTCTTTATATATTCTGGTTACAATTCCTTATCAGATATATGGCTTGCAAATACTGTCTCCCGTTTTATGTTCTTTCACTTTCTTTCTCTCTTTCTCCCTTCTTATGTTAAGTAATCTCTACACCCAATATGGGGCTCAGACTCACAACCCTGAGATCAAGAGTCACATGTTCTACCAACAGAGCCAGCCAGCCACCCTATCTTCTCACTTTCTTAAAGATGTCCTTTATAGCACAGAAGTTTGCTTTTTTGATGATGTCTAATTTACCTGTTTTTTTTCTTTTCTATGCTTTTGTGTCTTAGTATTTTTTTAAGATTATCTATTTATTTTTTAAAGATTTTATTTATTTATTTGACAAAGAGAGATCACAAGTAAGGCAGAGAGGCAGGCGGAGAGAGAGGATGAAGCAGGCTGCCTGCTGAGCAGAGAGCCCGATGCAGGCCTCGATCCCAGGACCCTGAGATCATGACCTGAGCCAAAGGCAGAGGCTTTAACCCACTGAGCCACCCAGGCGCCCAAGATTATCTATTTATTTGACGGAGAGACAGAGAGCACAAGTAAGCAGAGCAGCAGGCAGAGAGAGAGAGAAGCAGGCTCTCGGCCTGGCAGGGAGCCTAATGCAGGGCTTGATTGCGGACCCTGGGACTAAGCCACCCAGGTGCCCCTTGTGTCTTATTATTGACTGATCCTAGGTCATGAAGATTTAGGCCTTTGCTTTCTTCTAAGGGTTTTATAGTTTTAATGCTTATATTTGGGTCTAAGATCTGTTTTGAGTAAATTTTTGTGTGGGGTGTGAGGAAGGTGCCCAGACTCCTTTTTTTTCTTTTTTTTTTGCATGTGGGTATCTAAGCGCCCCAGCACCATTTGTTGAAAAGCCTGTCTTGGGGTGCCTGGGTGGCTCAGTTGGTTAAGCGACTGCCTTCGGCTCAGGTCATGATCCCGGAGACCCGGGATGGAGTCCCACATCGGGCTCCAGGAAACTTGCTTCTCCCTCTCTCACTCCCCCTGCTTAACCTGCTTCTCCCTCTCTCAGTCCCCTGCTTGTGTTCCCTCTCTGGCTGTGTTTGTCTCTGTCAAATAAACAAAATCTTTAAAAAAAAGAATTTTAAGATCTGCTTGTCAATTTCTGCAAAGAAGTAAGTTGGAATTTTGATGGGGATGGTGTTGAATCTGAAGATCAGTTTTGGGAGTCTTGCTATCTTAATAATATTGGGTCTTCAGATCCATGAACATGAGATGTTTTTCCATGCATTTAGGTCTTCTTTAACATCTTCCAACAATATTGTGTAATTTTTAGAGTATAAATTTTATGCTTCTTTTGTTTAATTATTTGTAAGTGTTTTATCCTCTTTGTGGTGTAAATGAAATTAGTTTCTTAATTACGTTTTTGAAGTGTTCATTGCAGAGTGCACAGAAAAACAACTGCCTCTTGTACATTCATTTTGTATGCTGTGTCCTTGCTGAATTCATTTATTAGTTCCAACTTTTGTGTGTGGATTCTTTAGGATTTTCTATTTGCAAGATCATGCCATCTGAATATAGAGATAGTTTTACTTCTTCCTTTGCAATCTGGATGCTTTTTTTTTTTTTTAAGAATTTATTTATTTGACAGAGAGAAACACAGCCAGAGAGGGAACACAAGCAGGGGGGGTGAGAGAGGGAGAAGCAGGCTTTCCGCCAAGAGCAGGGAGCCCGATGTGGGACTCGATCGCGGGTCTCCGGGATCATGACCTGAGCCGAAGGCAGTTGCTTAACCAACTGAGCCACCCAGGCGTCCCTGGATGCTTTTTTTTTTCTTGTCTGAGTGCCCTGGCTGGAACTTCCAGTACAATGTTGAATAGAAGCGGCAAGAGTGGACATCATTGTCTTGTTCTTGATCTAAGGGGGAAATCACCCAGTCTTTCGCCATTAGTATGATACCCAATATTCGCTGTAAGGCTCATTTTAGGATTTCCTGAAAAGTTGTCTGAGTATAGCCTCACTATTAGCAGTGTATGAGAGGGACCCCAGTCCCCATGGCTCTTGCCAGTAGCTCCAGGTTTTAGAGGTGAGGAACCCAAGGCCAGAGAGGGGAAGTGCTGTGTACCCCATCACTTCTCAGCTGCTCAGCTGCCTGCCATCCAGTTGTCCATGGTCACTGGTGAGTGCCTCCTGGACACTCAATCTTCCCTCCCCTGATGGGGATGCCTTGAGACCCACCAAGAGCAGCCACTGGTGCAGAAGGAGGTCTGGGTTCTGTTCTGGGCTTGGCTACTGATTTGTGCAAGTTCCTTGCACGACCTTGGCAAGTTACTCCCTCCCCCACAGCCCCCAGGACTTGGTTTTCCTATCTGTGCTGTGGGAGAGGCGATCCACTCTGACCTCTCCAAGTCTGACCACCACCTCTAAACCTGCTGCTGCTTCTGCCACTGCCCCAAGTGGCCACCAGAGGGCACACCAGACCAGCATTTGGCCCAGCTAGGGGGCGGGGGGGGGGGGGGGGGGGGAGGGCCCTGGGGAGGCTGAGGCAGGTTTGCTTACGCAGATTTCCTGGTATCTAGACCTGCCGGTTCCTCTGGCTGAGTCCTGATCTCTGAGGAGGGAAGATAGAAACATCACCCCCAAGGCCGTGACCTTGCACTCATTCTTGCCTGTTTTGGGTTGGCTGCCTAAGTTGCAGGTGTCCAACATTAGGTCCAGTAGCCTTGAGTTTCTCAACCTGGAAAGGTTTCTCCTGTCTCTGGGCTCCTTGTAGGCACGGCATCTTTCCCTACTGCACTGCATGGCAGTAGAGAGCCCCCATACTGGCCACCTGGACAGGACACACTACAGCGCCTGTAGGACATGGGTGGATTCTTGCTGGGAGTCCTGGACAGTGCAGAGTCAAAACCACCCCATTGGGACTCCCAGATACCTCAAATGACAGACACCAAACCTCAGAAGCAGGCACCACAGGTACTTTTCCCAGAGCAGAGTATCTGACCCTTCTTTGTGAAGGCTTCTCCTAGGAGCACCAGAGGGGCCCTATCAGCCCTCTCCAGGCTCCCCCAATGCTGATTTTTACCCTCCCAAGAGAAGCACAACCTTAGCTTTCCAGTCGAGCTCCAAGTCAAAGCCCCCGCTCTCAGCCACTTGCTCAGAGGGCATTGGAGCTGCCGCTGGGATGCCCGTTACTGGTGTGTTTTCCTCCCTTCCAGACGGGGTCCTCTTGAAGGCAGAGTGAGTGTCCAGTTCCCCTAAGTCCCTCTGGTTGGTTCGGGACTTGGCATCCACTAGAAGCTCAACAGATGTTACCATGGGAACCGTGCGCCTGTCTTCTCCGGCTCAAGGGACCAGGGCCGTCTCTGCCACTTGCTGAGCTGTTTGACTTGGGGCAGGTCACTTCGCTTTCTGAGCACCCGTTGTGTTTGCTTCTGGGCTCTTCTACTTCCCTCAAGCGGTTATGCGGGTCAGAGAGCATTCGAGAGCCCTGACGGGAAGGGTGACATGCTCTCCCTGTGTCCGATATCATTGTCCCCATTGCCCCCAGCTGTACTGTCACCTAGAAGAGAGGTGGGCACTGGGCCACACCTACCCAAGCCCCCTGAGTTTTTACTTAAAAATGGCTGACATTTTCAGGGCCTGTTCTGCGGACCAGACATTGTGCTAAGTACCTTACCTGGATTGTCCCTCTCGGCCCCCCTCTGTGACCCTTTGAGTAGGCAGCTTTGCAGATGAGGAACTCAAAGCATGGAGCAATTAGCTACCTTGTCCAAGCCCCAGAGTTGGACAAGTGGTGGGGCTGGGACTGGGTGCTCTGGCCCCGGGGGGGCCGTGTGCTTAACCACGGAGCCACACCGCCATGCCTGCCCTGGGCTGCTGCCAGGCAGGGACAGGGAGTCGGGGGTCTTTTAGGAACCTCTGAGGATCACACATCCTTGCTTCCCTCCTCTTTTCTAGATTTGTGTGCTAAAATCAGAAAGGAGCATAGTCTCTCCATCTCTTTCTCTCTCTCACATGGAGGATGGGGGGTTAGGGCAGTACCCCAGAGAAGATCAGTTGTTGTTACAACGGGGAAACAGGCAAGGCTCAGAACCTGTAATTCCAGAGTCATCCTGGGGCCTCATTCACACCAGCCCACCTCCCATCTTGATGGAGCTCATTCGCCCAGCTCGGGTTCCTTGGGAGTGGGGTGAAAAGAAGGGTACCTCAGAGGTTCAGAGTGATGCTCTCCCACCAGCCCAGACCTTGGGCACCAGCAGGCTCCTCCTCCCCAACGCCCAGGCCCTTATCAGGAACACAATTTGGGTTGGTGGGGAGGGGGAAGTCCGAGGCCCCGGGCTCTGGCAAGGTGGGTAGGAGAGATAGGGAAGTGGGGAGGGGGCCATGGGGCCCTGCTGGGAGGGCCCGAGGATGGAAGAGATGCCCAGAGCCAGTGCTGTCCTTGCCGGCCTGGCCTCTTGACATGGTTCCAGAGCCGCTCCTGCCTCCCCCCCTTGCCAGGCAAGCCTCCCGCACCTTTAATTAGCAAGCAGCAGCCTCTCCCCGATTCATCACAGTCACTGTTTAATTAGTCGCGCACAAGGCGCCCCTACCCCCAGCTCTGGGTGGAGCAGCCTGCCTCTCTCACGGAGCCTGCCACCACCTCATGGTGTCCCCTGTCACACGCCCCCCCATACTTATGCTGCTCCCCAGAAGGGGGGATGGGACGGGCACGCCTGGCTGAAGCCTCAAGGAGATTCTGGGCACTGACGCTTGTATTCAAAGCATCCAGCAAACATTATTAGGGCTTCAAGTCTGCGCCAGGCTGGCGCTGGGTGGAACCCAGGCTGGATGGGGGTGGCCGGCCTCGATCCTGTCCAAAGGCTCCAGAACAGCTTTTCCCTTTGGGAGGTGCCCCAACACCTCTCCAGCTGGTCCCAGGGGGTTCAGAAAAGCCTAATAATTCTCCCTGTCGCTGCACTCCTCCCTCCGCACCCCCAGTCCAGACAGGGATGACCATTTCTTCCTTTCCCTCCCTGTCCCAGAACCCAGCTAGCCCCCTGAGAAGGCGGCCTCCTCCAGGATGGAGAGGGCCCCTCCTCCACCCCTGCCTCCCCAGGGGTCAGATCCTGGCCGATTGGCTAAGGCTGTGGGCAAAGGAAGGTGGTGGGGATCTCAGTGCCCGTCTGGGAAGTCGGGGGGGCACAGGAGAGAGCCCATAAACTGTGGCTGAAGCAGCTGCCCTCCGTTCCCCTGCAGCGGGGTGGAGCCCGTGGTGGCCCCTGGCCCCCTGGACCTGCTGTGCCTCACACCCTTCTGGGCAGGGCCGGACGTCACCACCTCAGGGCAGCCAGCTGGAGGCAGGAGGCTCGGGTTCCATCCCAGCCCTGCTCCCCAGTCCATCCTGTGGCTTCAGGCAAATCAGCTGCCCTGGGGCCTCAGTGTCCTGCCCACTGAAGGGTGCTGGCCCCCCTGCTTTGATGTGGACTAAGGACACGGAAGGACTAGGGACGAGTCTGGTCTGGAGGGAAGCCCTAGAGTCCGTCCACTCTGGTACTAACCATCTGTGCGGCCTCCCGCCAAACTGTGTCGTGCCTCAGTTTCCCCATCATTAGTAGCTACCTCAGGCTGTCTGGAGAATTAAATGATCACAATGTTTAGCACACTCAGAACAGCACAAGGCAGAGGGAGTCTTCCGTGATCATTGGCTGCTTTTGCCAACACTTCCCCTCCTTTTATCGATCAATATTTATTGCCAGGTCTGAGGGATTTGGTGGTGAGTAAAAACAGCAAACTCCCTGCTTCTCAGAGTTTTCCTTTGGGGGGGCAGCTGAAAACAAGTAAAGAAGTAAAGGAGAAGTATCATTTCATCTGCACAGTCTGCAGCGTCGTCAATGCTGATGTTCCGGGCTTGCCGTCTTAGCTCTGACAGGTGCACCGCGGTCAGGTTAGGTGACGCCGTGACATGAGAAAACCTGCATGAGGGTACACGGGAACCCTCTGGGCTGTCTTTTGCAACTTTTCTCTGAATTTAAAATTCCCCCCAAAACAGTTTCTTTAAAAAACACAATTTCAGGGGCACCTGCGTGGCTCAGTCAGTGAAGCATCCGCTTTCAGCTGAGGTGATGATCCCGCGTCGGGCTTCCTGCTCAGCTGGGGAGCCTGCTTCTCCCTCTTCTTCTGCCTGCTCCTCCCCCTGCTTGTGTGTACTCTCTCTCTCTCTCTCTCTCTATCAAATAAATAAATAAAATCTTAAAAAAAAACCCAACAAACCCACACAATTTCTGGTAATGGCAAGTAAATAAACAGGGGTAATCTAGAAGGGGGTGTGGGGGCCTCTTTAGACGGGGTGGTCTGGGAGGGCCTCTGTGAGGAGGCAACACTTGGGAGAAACTGAGTGATGGGAAGGAGCCAACCTAGGGGAAATGAGGGAAGGGTCCGCCCCGAGAGGACTGGCGTAATGCCAACACCCGGAGGCCCACTGCCTTGGAAGCTTCGCAGCCCACCTGCAGGCTGGGAGAGGCTCTGTGGGGGAGATGAGTTCCTGGGAGGCAGCAGGTTCCCTTCAACGTCATTTTGCCCTTTCGGAGGACGGGAAGCAGGGATTTGTACCGAGCACCCTAAAACTCATTAAAAAAAAAACATTTTATTTATTTGTTTGAGAAAAAGAGAGAGCATGAGCAGAGGGGAGGGGCAGAGGCAAAAGCAGACTCCCCACTAAGCAGGGAGCCCGACGTGGGGCTCGATTCCAGGACCCTGGGATCATGACCTGAGCCAAAGGCAGATGCTTAACAGACTGAACCACCCAGGTGCCCCTTACTTCATTTTTTAGGTAAGCTCTTTGCCCAACATAGGCTTGAATTCATGACCCTGAAATCAAGAGTCACATGTTCCATGGACTGAGCCAGCCAGGCGCCCCTCTAGTACCTCATATTGGTCCCTACAGCTACCCTGTGGGGCAATGTGGTCACGTCACCTGCAGGTGAGCCAGTGGACAGGTGGAGCGATGGGGACTCGGCCAGCCCAGGTCACACGCCTGTGCTCAAAAGTAGACGAATCCAGCTCTTAAGGTTGTGCTGGGGTCTTGCTGGGAGACATGGCCTGGACAAGGCCTGGCTGTGGCCATGGGGGGCGGGGAAGCCGGGACCCGCAGGTGGAGCCTCTGACAGCACGAGACAGTGCGTCCTGGTGAGGGGGATCCTTTGCGTGACAGTCATGTAACCCACTTGAGTAATAGTAATATCACAAGAATGTAATACAGAATTCTGAAAGTATAAAACAACATAGGAGCAAGTTAGAGTTCCCCGGCACGCGCTCTTTGCCCTCTGAGACCCTTTCTCGTGTCTCCTCCCAGAGCCGGTCTGGGTGACAGCACCGTGACCGTGACCCCGGCATCAGTCAGCAGGCCCCGCGGTACCACCTGCCAGAAAGCTCCGGGTGCGCCATTGTCTTTTCTTAATCCTCATACCAGCCCTTGCTGGAAGTGTATCAAGCTCTCCCTTTTAAGTCCGGGTAAACTGAGGCACCGGCAGTTTGTTGCTCACCCAAGGCCGCGCAGCTCACCCAGGGCTCAGGCTTCGGGATTCCCTGACAGCGCGGTATAGAAGAGAACACGGAGGCACAGAGAGGTTGTGTAACGAGCCCCAGGTGACAGTGAGCAGGTTGAGGAGCCAGGACCTGAGTCCAACGGTCTCACCCCAGAACCCACACCCCTAACCACTGCATGGTACCGGGAGAAACGACCCCAGCTCTGGAGTCTGCCAGACCCAGGAGAATGCCCACCCCTGCCTGGCTGTGTGGCCTCGGACCAGTCCCTCTTCCCTGTGATCTGGGCGCACCGAGGACCAAGAGCAGGAGGCCTGCCTCTCAGACAGCTCGGGGAGGAGTGTGAGCAGTGGGAGAGCTCTGGTGCAGGGCAGGCTCCGGAGACCATCATCCCCCTCACCAGGGGCCCCTCCCAGTGGGCAGCACAGAGGGTGGGCGCAGCCCCGTGGCCATTTCAGGGGGCCAGGAGCTCAGTGGGCTCTTCCGTCCCTGCAGCTATGCAGACAGAGCAAGGGGCCTGCCCATGAGAGGCAAGGGTGAGACGCTTCCCTACCTCCCAGCGTGCAGCCACGCTGCTGACCCAGGAATTCTGGGGAGTCCGCAGAGGGGAGGGGAAAGGTGCTTCCAAGAGGTTCGTGTGATGTGTCCCCCTGCCGCCACCGCCAGCACCCTGCAAGGTGAATGGGGAGCTGGGGCCGGTGCCGGCGAGGAGGCTACAGCCAGGAGTGGGATTAGCTCAGGTGCCAGCTTAGGCTGGGTTCCTGGGGGTCTTCGCGGACAGGGTCACCTCAGGCTGATGGCTGGCTTTCAGCTTGACAGGCTCAGAAAACGGATTTATGTACCTACCTGCCCCCCAGGCATGATCAGATTGATGGGGGCTAAAATAACCAGATTCCACAATGTGGGCCAGACCCATAGGGGCCAGATGACATTAGTCTCCCCTCCTGTTCCCTTCCTCACACCCCAGGCCCTGAGAACCTGGGTTAGTAATGAGAAGGGGGCCCTGGGATCGAGGTGAGGACCCAGGTCTCGGAGCGAGGTCAGCCAGGGAGAGCTCCCAGCAGGACAGCACTGTGGAGTGGGGAGGGCTGGGACCATGGAGGCAAAACCAGGCAGGGGATTTCACTCCCAGCTCTGCTGTGCCCCTGAGTACGTTACCTCACCACTTCGAGTCCGTTTCTCCATCTGTACAATGGGCTGGTTATCAGGCCTGAGCTCTCACAGTAAAGATAGAACTTCGGACACAATGGGATGTCTGTAGTAGGTGCTCAGTAAACGTCTCTCTCCTCCACTGAGTCGCCGAGTAATCCCGCTTCCCAAACCCTACGGGCCTCGAGGCAAACTTCGGCGCTCGTCCTGTGTTCACACGGCCGTCTGGGATATGTCTTCGGTTGCCAAATGTTAGACTTGCTGGAACATCTACAGAGAGTTGGAAGAGATGATTTGCAACCCCCCCATGCTAAGGGGGCCTGGTGGTCACAGGGCCTCCTCCCCAGGTGGCAGGGGACTCCAGAGCCTGAGACACCCCTGCCCGAGGCGGGGCGTGCCCGAGGCATAGAGGCTTCTTTTTGGCAACTCCTTTTTCTAGACGGCTCTAGAAGATGCCACCTTCTGTCCTGACAATGTTGCGTGTGATCTGAGGCTGTGGTGCAGAGCCGGGGCTGCTGCAGCAGGTGGAGGGGAGCTGGGTCCATCCTTGCTGGGTGTCCCCGAGGGGCCTTGCCGCTCCGACCGTCCTGGCCCCGGGAGCAGGACGGAGAGCAGATGGTGCGGCCGCGCCGTCCTGCAGGCCAGCCAGACCGTGCTTGAGAACCTGGAAGGGGCTTCCCAAGTGCAGCGGTAGTGATCTTTAGAAAGCCTTCTGTCATTTCTGTGAGGTGGAAACTGTGAGCTAAAAATGACCTTGACATCAGTGTTTTTCCAGGAAGATGCTAAACTGATATTGGGCAGAAAAGGGCATTCGTGGTCAAATAAATCTGGGAAATACCAACATGAACATCCGCTGGGTTTCCTCACTGCCGCGCTTCTCGGATCTGTCCCTGTGCGTGGCCGAAGGGCGGTGGCTCTGGCTACCCAGCAGAGCCAGGCCTGTCTGATGGGGAGGTACTTTTCAATGATCTCTTCCAGAAGTATCTCGTTAGTTTAGAGGGCTATGGAACTCACTTTGGGAAACGCACGAATGATTGAAAACCTCACCCTCCTCCATGTAAGAAAGCTGGAGGAAGCTTGGGGACCCTGGAGGACACAAGGGGAATATGGGGGCCAGATAAGTTGAAAGGATGTGAAGGATGCTCTAAACTCTGTCTTATTTATTTATTTATCTACCACCTATTTCTTTATTTCATAGGCTTCATGCCCAGCATGGAGCTCAGTTCGGGGCTCGAACTCACGACCCTGAGACCAAGACCTGAGCTGAGGTCAAGAGTCAGACACTTAACTGACAGGTGCCCCTCTAACTTTTATTTTGAAGCTGAGACCTTGGGGCACCTGGCTGGCTCAGTCAGTAGGAACCTCTGACTCTTGATCTCAGGATCATGAGTTCGAGCCCCACCTGGGGTGTAAAGATGACTTAAAAATAAATTAATCAAGAAGGAATAAAGCTGAGATTTTAATCCGTATTTTCCTGCATCAATCCATTTACTCTTCCCAGCCATCCTGTAGAGTAAACGGCGGTTGTCATCTTCATTCTCCAGCGGGTAAACAGAGGCACAGAGAGGCAGGCCCTTCCCCACGGTTCACAGCTTGTGAGTGGGATCTGAACTCAGGCTGCCTGAGTGAGGGGCGATGCACATGACCCCGCACTGCCTGCCTTCACCGGGAGGCTGGGTCAGTGACACCAAGGACCCATCTGAGGGTGAAGCTTCCTGCCGGGGGCTGCTCTGTGGGGCTCGTGGGAGAGTCTCTGGCTCCCATGTCACGGGGCAGCAGTCTTCCAGCTCTGAGTCCGGGGCCTTGGGGCGCCCAGCACGAGAGCCCTACTGCCCCCAGCTTCCCCCCCAGCAGCCTCGCCCCACCGAGAGGCTGTGTTACCGTCTCACTTCACCCCACCCTAGTTATCTTCATTCTTCCAGGAGATACTCAGGGGGGAACCAAGACTCAGAGAGGGATAGCCCCAGTCGCCCAGCAAGCAGATGGTAAGGCCGGGATTCAAACCGTGGCTGTTGGATTCCAGAGCTAGGTGTGGAGGATTCAGGTGCTCTTCGTGATTGAGCAGCAGGTTTCTGGGGCCAGGGCAATGGTCCAGGAGTCAGGCCCCACTCCACCGGGGCCCTGTTCTCCTCTGACCAGCCGTGGTCCCTACAGATCTGCTGCCGTCCCGGCTTTGGACAGATATGCTTTCCAGTTCCCTGCTAATCTCTCTGGGCCTCCCCTTCCCAGCCTCATGCAGGCCAACAGCCGGTCACATAAAAACAGGCAGATAGGTCACGGCCACTGAAAAGGAGTTGCCATGGAGGCTTCTGGGCCACGGGGCTTTATCTCCAACTCCTGGAGCAGGGCTCAGCCATTTCCTCCTTCTGCGGTGTGAACTCTTTGTTCTGGGTGTTTTTTCTTCCCCTTTGGTGCGCCGATTCCTGGAGATGGACGTGTGTGTCCCTTTGTGTCCCTCCACAGACGCTCACCGGACCCCTGCTGTGGGCCTGGCCCCCGCTGTGTGCACCTTCGCTCGCCCAGAGCGGCCGCCGGACTCCGGGGGATGCTTCCGGAACTCTTGATGAGCAGGCAGGGAGGCGTGCATGTGCATGCAGGATCCATCGCTTGGCAGGAGAGCAGGACCTGGGTTCCAATCCCACTTCAATAATTTAACAATAAAGTCACAAATGACCCAATTTTTTAAATGGGCAAAGGATCTGAGTAGACATTTCTCCAAAGAAGATATGCAAAGAGCCAACAGGCACATGAAAGATGTTAAACATTATTAGTCATCAGGGAAATGCAAATCAAAATCACATGAGGTATTATTTCATACCCACTAGGGTGGCTTTCATCAAAAAGATGGATAATAATAAGGCTGGCGAGGATACAGAGAAATCGTGGCCCTCGTGCCCCGTGGGGGCATGGAACGTGTTTCGGCAAACAGACCAGCAGTTCCCCAAAAGCTTAAACACAGCATCGCCATATGACCCAGCAATTCCACTTGTAGCTATTTACCCAGGAGACTTGGAAATACATGTCCAGGAGCACCTGGGGGGCTCGGTCGGTCAGACATCTACCTTCGGCTCAGGTCATGATCCCAGCGTCCTGGATCGAGCCCCACATCGGGCTCCCTGCTCAGCGTGGAATCTGCTTCTCCCTCTCCCTCTGCCCCTCCCCACCACTTATGCTTGCGTGTTCTCTCTCTCTCTCACTCTCTCTCTCTCTCTCTCAAATAAACAAATAAAATCTTAAAATTAAAAAAAAAGGAAAACACATGTCTGCACACAAATACTACACAAATGTTGATAGGAGCACTATTCATAACAGCCAAAAGGTAGAAATAACTGGAATGTCTTTCGACTGATGAATTGAGAAGTAGAAGATGGGGTGTTACTTAGCCACGAAAAGGAATGAAGTCCAAACGTGGCTATAACACAGATGCAGCTCGAAGACAAGTGGGAGAAGCCAGACAGAGAGCACTGCGTGTCATAGGAACCCACTTATATAAAGTGTCCAGAAGAGACAGTCTGTAGAGACAAGAAGCAGTTGCTTAGGGCTAAGAGTGGGGCTTTGGGGAAATGGGGAGTGAGCACTAGTGAGTGGGGTTTTGTGGGGGGAACGATGACAGTATTAGTAAGAGTGGTGACCGTCACCCAACTCTGTGAATGTGCTAGAAACCATCAGCTCAGACACTAAATGAGTGAATTGTAGGCCGTGTGAATTCTAACTCCATAAAGCTGCTATAGAAAGTTAGGCAATACAGATAAGAAAAAGAAAGAACGGGAAGATTCATCATCCAATCACCTAGAGACAAAACCTGTTCCATTTTAGTGACGCTCTCCCAAATTACACTCTGTTGCCCTCCATGCTGCTTTCTCGTCTAATAACACACGGTCAACATTTCTCCGTGTCAGCGAACCTACCTGGACATCAAGCCCCATCTTGCTTCCACCGCTCAGTGGCTATGGGCTGTAGGTCGGCCACCTCGGCCCTCAGACCCTCGGGCTCTCCGTCTGTAAGGTCTGTAAGGTGGGGTAACCTAAGGTGAGGACAAAAGGAGGGAGACGACACCCCTAGGGCATGCAGTAGAGACATGGGCCCTAGGGAAAGGCTCTGAAGGTGGAGGAGGACATTCGTGCCCGCCTCAAGCGCACCCAGCAGGCTCAGCTCATTTCTGAGGTTCTGTATGTTTCCAACACACCATGGTTGAAAACATCCATGGTTTAAAAGATCCTGGAGATTGCTGTGACCTTCGGTGGGAAGAAACTACCCTCCCAAGCACCCACTGTGTGTCTGGCATTATCTCCTGCTAGGCTGCTATTATCTCCTGACAATGACATTTTCGGCCCCCTGTGACAGATGGAGACACTGAGGCTCAGGGCAGTGCCATCACCTGCCCTTTACACGCAGCTGAGGCTGGAGCTAGGTGTCATCTCCAGGTTTGCCTGCTTGAAAGTCAGTGTCCTTGCCACTTTTCTGCCTTCCAAGGAGGGGACAGCTTTGAAAAGGCTTGATCCCTTTCCAAATGAGAGATTGGATTATTATCTCCCAGATCTGGAGGAGGGCAGCCAAAGGAAGAAGTCATTGCTCCTAGATTTCTTTCTTTATTGTTTTTAAAGATTTTATTTATTTATTTGAGCGAAAGAGAGACAGACAGAACGCGGGTGGGAGGGTAGAGGAGCGGACGGAGCAGGAGAAGCAGATGGGGGGCTGGTTCCCACGACCCTGAGATCATGACCTGAACTGAAATCAAGAGTTGGATGCTTCATCAACTAAGCCACCATGTGCCCCATCACTGCTCCTAGATTTCAAATAATAAGGATGTGTTTGTGTGTGTCTACTTGCTCTGAGCTCTCTGCCGGGCTGTGGGGACACGGTAGGGGCTTCAGTGCGGTGTTTGCTTAAATGCCAGGCTGGCAGGGTGGCAGCCGGGGGGAGCCCGGGACCTGCCTCCTGGGTAGGGGTGAGGGGCAGAGGCTCTGGGACCAGAGAGTCGGGGTTGGAAGTCCTGCTCTGCAGGTGACGTGGGCAGTTACCCCGCTGTCTGAACTTGATGTCCCCGTAACGGGTGGGTGTGAGCATTGAACAATTTAGTATCACGGAGTCCCTCCGCATAGCTCCTGACCTGGGGAGGGCTTCGGTATCACTGGGGCGAGTCGGGTGGACTGGGAGCCCAGGACCGGCCCAGGCCGGGGACCGCTGCCCGCACTTGGTTTTGCACGCTCTTCTCCGGACCCAGCTGATGGGGGGACGGTCCGTAGAAAGGGTTGGAGACAGTTGCCCACAGCTTCTGTACCCATTTATTAGGAGAGAAGAGGAAGGGGACACTGCTGCTGAGAAGCCCGCCTGCATCTCCTTAGCCAGGCCCCTCACCATCCCGGGTGGCTGCTCTATAGCTTTTGAGCAGGGATCCCGACCAGCCTGGTCCCTGTACTCCTCCCCTGCTTCCTGTCCATCTCCCTCCTGTCCCTGTCACCACTGGCTCCAGGACAGCCACCGGCTGGGCCCAGGCTGCCTTTGGAGCCCTGGGACAGGCTGCATAGCCCAGCCCTGCCTCTGAGCAGCAGCCTGACCTCAGTCAGAGACTCCACGTCTCTGAGCCTCCTTCCTTCCCTCTAGCGCCAGGGTTAGCCGCTGGCTCCAGAGTCTCATTCTGCTCCCCCTTACTGCTGCAGCCCCCTGACAAGATAGCTTAGCCTCCCTAGCCTCAGTTTCCTCATCTGCAAAATGGGGACAACAACTACACCTTAGTAATTTGAGAACTCACTGAGAATATACACTTAAAGTGCTCAAAACAGTGGGTGGGACATAGCAAGATATGCTGGGCACGGTTACTATGATCCTGGCCTTTTAGGGCCGTGGCAGTGCACAAGGTCCTGCCCCAAGGACCCCATCTCCAAGTGCCAGACCCGTGGCATCACACCAGCACGATCTCTGTCCACCCCCCACCCCCAAGCAGCCCATTAGGCATGTGCATGCCTCTCCTTCCCCTCTGCATGGACATGGTGGGTGCTGGTATCTGTTGAATGAGCTAAACAAAAGGTGAAATGCAGAAAAAGAGGCCAAGAGGCTCCATCTTTGGCGGGAAAATTCAGCGTCCCCTCACTCAGCCATCATTCATGCATTTCTTCAACTGATTACCTGCTGAGCACCTGCTATTCAAGGCTCTGGGGACAAGCGGGGAACACAACTGGCAAAACCATTGTCTTGGTAGAGCTGACGCTCGTGGGGGAGACAGACCCCAAAGGAAATGGAGAGTGACACGTGGAGAATGCTGGTTTGTGATAAATGCCACAAAACCCCAGGGAGGGTGGTGCCTACGAGGAGGTTCTTTGAAACGGGGCAGCCAGGGAAGGCCCAAGAGAAGGTGACATCTGAGCAAAGATTTAAAGGAGGTGAAGTTATTCGTGCATTCATTTGTTCCTTCCTTCCATCGTTTATCCCTTCCCCCAGGCAGTCAGCCAGCCTCAACAAACATTGCTTGGGCCTATTCTGTGGCCCCAGCAGGGCAGGGCGGGAGAGGTGGGCTTGCCTTCCCGGTGAGGGTCTCCCAGCAATGGGCAGCAAACTCATTCACCCCAGCAGCAAGAGCCTGCAGAAGCCAGGGTGACCGTCGTGGGGTCTGCCCAGGATGGAGACGATCTCAAGACTCAGGACTGTCAGTGCTGAACAGGGGTGACATATACAAACCAGGACGGGTGGTCCCCAGCACCAAGATTGTCCTCGGGACCAGGGATCCAGGGAAAGGTCAGCAGAAGCATCTGCTTGCTTCTCCGAGGAAGGGGCACTCGTGAGGGATGGAGGAGGGAGAGGCCGGGTGCCCTTGCCAGGCAAGCGAGGGTGGCAGAGGTGCCAAAGTGCGAATGTTGAAGCGTGTGGGGCTGCGGGTTTGGGGACAACACTGCCTTCCAAGGGTCAGTGGGCGATGGGGCGAGAAGAGATGACGGGGTCTTGGGTGTCGGTGAGGGGCTGTGTGGACTGTGGGCGGCAGGCCTCCAAGCAGGTGGGCAACTGTGTCTGCGTTTTATTTATTTATTTGACAAAGACACAGATCACAAGCAGGCAGAGAGGCAGGCAGAGAGAGAGGAGGAAGCAGGCTCCCTGCCGAGCAGAGAGCCCAATGCGGGCCTGGATCCCAGGACCCTGAGATCATGACCTGAGCCGAAGGCAGAGGCTTAACCAACTGAGCCACCCAGGCGCCCTGTGTCTGCGTTTTAGAAAGAGTACTAATACCGTATCCTCCTTCCTTCTTTCCTTCACTCTGACGAGCACTGAGCACCTCCCAGACCCCCCGTCCTGGCCAAGATGTCTGCACTGGGTCAGCAAGACAGGGAGAGAGTTACACAGCAAGTACTGCAGAATCTACAGGAAGGATATATGGCTGTTCACTGCATGATTTTCTGTAGGTTCAGACATTTTCAAAAAATGTCTTGGTGAGGAATATATAAAAATAAATTCTCAGCCATGTAGAAGGCATCTGGGGAGGGCATAGATGAGGCCCCGGTGCGGGGTCTAGGGACATAAACCCACTGCTCGATGGCATGGGAGCTCTGTGTGTGTGAGGTCCTCAGAGGAAGGACCCTGAGGCAGGCCTGGGAGGCCAGGGCAGTTGTGCAGGCTGGAGAGGGAAAGGGAAGGGCGCTCAGAACAGAGGAAGAACAGAGGCGAAAGCCTGGAGGCTGGAGGAGTAGGGATGTTGAGGCAACAGGTCTGTCGTGTGGCTCAGTGGGGGGTAGGAAAGAGGCTGGGAGGGGAAGTTGTGGCTTCAGGGACCTCGTCTCCTTGAATTGGTCTCTGAAAATAAAAGTGAGACTGGCCCACTGTTGCAAAATCAGAGAACACAGGAAATTATTTTAAAAAAGGAAATATAACCCCTAGGTTAGCCCACCCCCAGGGAGAACCACTGTAAGGTATTTGATACATTTCTTCCTAATATCTTCATGTATTTATGTATGTGTATCTCTTAACTTAGAATAATAAAATAGTTTGCATCTTGCTGGTTCTTTCTGTGTGTGTGGGTTTTTTAAAAAATATTTTACTTATTTATTTATTCATTTGAGAGAGAGAGAGAGGGAGGGAGAGAGCACGAGTAGGGGGGCAGCAGATGGAGAGGCAGAAGCAGGCTCCCCGCAGAGCACGGAGGCCGAACCGGCCTCAGTCCCAGGACCCTGGGATCATGACCCAAATTGAAGGCAGATGCTTAACCAACCCAGGTGCCCCTGTTTTTGTGTTTTTTAAAAGATTTTACTTTTGAGTAAGCTCTGCACCCAACATGGGGCTCAAACTCACAACCCTGAGATCAAGAGTCACATGCTCTACCAACTGAGCCAGGCAGCCAGGGGCCCCTATATCTTGCTGTTTTTACTTAACATCATGTCAGATGCATTTTTCTAGTGCCACTGAATAGTCTCTGCTAACCTGATTTCTAATCCGTCCAGATGACTCCAGCCGGTGGTGGATTCTGGGCCAAAGTGGCGATTTCGCACGGCTGGCCCCGGAGGCTCTTTGCACTTGCTTGCGGTAACAGATAGCGCCATGATCAACAGCCCGTCCATACATCATTCCATGAACACATCGCTGATTATTATTATTTTTTTCTGATCAGTTCCTAAACATGAGGTTCTTGGAAGCCTCCCCAGTGCGGAGCAGGGGGCTGTGTAACCAGGGGAGAGGCTAGGGTTTCTCAGGGCCACATGTCCCCACCTGAGGACAGCCTGGGCCCCAGCTGTAAGGAACAACTTGCACTTTCTGAATGCCTCATGCTGTCTTCTATCACCAGGCCAGTTTGTCTGGGTGTTACCAACCCCTGCCCCCAGCTTTCTCTCTTCCCTCTTCTCTGTCTTGCTAACTCTTCCTCATCTTTCCAGATGCTGGCATAAGCTTCTCCAGGGAGCTTTCCTAGAGCCCCCAGGCTGGGAGCCCCCACTACCATTCCCTTCGCAACTGTGCCCGGGGCCACCGCCATTCGAGTGCTTTCTCGCTGGGTCACAAGTTCTGTTTTTTGTCTGGTTTTCCTTGTCCCCCGAGGACAAGGCCCAGGCTGGATTCATCTCTGAATTTCCAGTACTGGGGGATTGAGCTGGCTCGTTTCAGTTTCAGTAAATGTTTGTTGAGCAAAGGAATGGAGAGTTGGACAAATGAATTGAACAAATGAAGCAAAGTCCATAGGGGAGGCTAAAGTGCAGGCACTGGACTTCAGACGAGCATCCAGTCCAGGGGGACATAGTGGGGTGCAGAACAGGGCGCCTGAGTCAGGAGCAAGGAACAGGGAAGGCAGGGCTCTTGTGAAAGGGAGCTAGAAGCAGGGGCCCAGTCAGTGCCATGCAGGGGAATGCAGACAAGAAAATTCCAGAAGAGGGAAAAGTCTGGAAACTGCCCCCCCCCGATACAAATCCTGACCCTGCTGTTTACGAGCTGTGTGACCCTGAACCAGTGACTTAGCTTCTCTGTGCCTCAATTTTTCCATCTATAAAACGTGGATGACAAATGTTAGTACTTCATTCATTCATTCATTCATTCATTTTCTTCCTTGCTTAACATTGGTTGAGGGTCTGCCCGGGATCAGAAGCTGAGAGGGAGCTGACCAACATGGTCCCTCCCGTAGGCAAGCCCGGCAGCTGAGGTGGAACCCAGGATTGGCTGCCGCATCTTCTACTCGTGGTGCCCCGTAGTCAACCTCTCAGGCTGCCGAGGGACCCCAGGGAGGTGCTGGCGCAGAGCACTGTCACCGGCCTCCTATAGCATCGTCACCATCATGGGTCTGTGCTGTCCCACCATAAGGTCTTGGAGCCCCCCCCACCTCTCTGAGCTTCTGTTTCCCTTAGGGTGAACAGCCATCTTGTTTGGCTTGCGAAGGGTGGTCTTCCCAGGGCGGGGGGCTCTCCATGTTAAGACTGGCTCAGTCCTAGCCAAGTAGGGATGGTTGGTCCCCGGAGTTTCCTCAGCTGTAACATGGGGAACCACCTGGTCCCTGGGGCTGCGGTGCAGAAGAGAAGCATGCATGTGGGAGAGTCCGAGAAGAATTCTAGATCGATTACGTGAATATTGAAGAATTCTGTGTGCTATAGAAGTCCAGTGATGAAAAAGAAGGAGCCCGCTCGCAGATTCTGCTATGGAAGCAGCTCTAAGATACATATTCTTAGTGGAAAAGGCAAGCTACAGAGCACGTCGTGTGGAGTGCTTCCACCAGGGTTGGGGGCGTGGTATGAATAGATCCACACGTGCTCAGGTGTGCATGGAACCGCTGGGGAGGGAACCAGGTGGCCGGGAGACGAGATGGGGGAAAAGATCTGCTCTTCGCTATATACCCTTCCACGTCGTTGGCATTATTTTACCCTTTTGTTGTCCTTATCAGGTTGAAAAACCTCATCTTCTGTGTGTCCAGAATTAAAACAAACAAACAAAAACTATTCTAAATCATTAAAAGGCCAAATTTACAGAATAGGAAACGTGCCTAGCTCAGGGCCCAGCAGCCAGGGAGTACATAAATGGCCTCCCCTCTCCCACCTGTGGCCTCGTTGACCACCGTCTAGGCATGCGAGGGGTGCCGTGCTCATCAGGCTCGGACAGAAGCAGTGCGGGAAGACACCTGTGGGCTCCATGGGGCGGCCTGCCTGCAGGCCTGAGGGCTCACGGGACCCTCACCCCCTTTGGTGGCTACCTGTCCATGGTGGCCCTCTGCCAGGTTCCAGGGACCCTCCCCGCCTCCTGGAGTGGAGGTAGGCCGGTCCTGCAGGGTAAATGGCTCAGGTTTCACGTCCTTCCGTTAGGCAACCTGCATCTGCTGCCCTGGCCACCAAAGCCAGCTCTCTCTACTTCTGGCCTGGGGGAGAAAGGGCCACAGCTGGTTTAGGAAGAGGCTCTGGACTCAGCCAGAGACTACCCCCCAGGCCTGCCCCCCACGGAGCAGCCTCCACTGAGGCCCAGCCCCGCCTTGAGCTTCCAGACACGCGGCCGGGCTCCTTTCTTTTAAATTTTAGCACCATCACCTATTTCAGAAAAATGGTCTCATTGTAATATCTCAAACATTAATAAAATGTAGCGAATGAAAACCCAAGTAATTCCTCTCCATTTCTTGAGCTGCATTTCCCTCCAACATTATGGGCAGTTAGCGGCTGTTCTTTCGAGCCTTTTGCTGTCATGTGTTTTTGTGTGTCTGTATCTCTTCCTCTTGTCTGCACGCTTCCGTCTCTATCGATAACCACACCTTTGTCCGCGTCGGGGCCAGGTGCGCACAGGTGCGTGGGCTCCTCACGTAAATGGTAACATTCTGTGTTTTTTGTTCTGCAAGGTGCCTACTTCTCACTGAATGTGTCACGGACATTGCTTTCGGTCAGCCCATATGCGACCACCTCCTTTTCAACAGCTGAGCAGTATCCCACCATGCGAGCTGGCCCATCGCTCCTTTCTCCAGTCCCTTCCCGAACATTTTGTCGGTTTCTACTGTTTTGCTTCCACAGACATCCCTGGGCAGGCTTCATCGTACAGTAAGTGATTTCTCCAGGACAGGTACCCGGCTCACCTCCTGGCTGGGTACTGCATTTGTGGATAAGTACTAACAGGGGCCTGGTACTGGGCTGGGCTCCGCATTCGCGATAAGTGCTAACCAAGTGCAGCCCGGGAAAGCCAGAGGTAGCCCCACTCCCACCGAGGACACAGACCGCCTCTTTCTGTGCACATCACCAGTGCTGAGCTGCCCAGCGTGTCACGTTTTTCTACCAGACCGTCACTCCCCAGCATGATCTTACCTCCCAAGCCACCAATGGTTCCACTGGGATGGCTTGGAAACCTGGATCCCAGGGAGCTTTCCAGGCATCTTGGTTTGTTCTGCTGCTGAATGGCTTCATGCCTGGGGTGATTTCAAGGAGAAGGGGAGATCCCCCAGTCCCCACATTTCTCCCCCATCTAAAGGAAGAGGCAGTTTGGGGAAGGCCTTGCCCCCTTTGCGAGCTGTTTTCCCTAAGGCTTCCTGCCACACGACAGCATGGGACCAAGAAGGGCGGGCGTGGAGGTGGAAAGCACAGGGGGAACCAAAAGAAAGAACCATAATAACGGCCTATTCCTTACAAAGTGCCTCCCAGGACCCTGGCACCACAGGAGCCTGAGACACATCCCACAGTGCGCACTGCGGTTGCCCCCATCTTGCAAGTGAGGAAGCTGAGGCGTGGAGGCAGAGGGAGCAGGATTGAACCAGGCAATGCAGCCCCAGAGCCCAGGTCCTGGAATCAGGAGGAGCCAGAAGGTAGTGCTGACTCCCTGGGGAGCTCGGATAAATGAAGGCTGGAGAAGTGTGTGTGTGTGTGTGTGTGTGTGTGTGTGTGTGTTGGTGAGGAAAGGGATCTGGAGAGATGGTTGGGGAGGAAGGGAAGGGCCTTCCAGGTGGGCAGAACAGCCGGAATGAAAGCCTGGGGCGGGGGAGTGCACCTGGCATGTGGATGGTGGAAAGACCCGGTGTGGGTTGTGGTATGAGGTGCATCCGAGCTGGAAGATGGGGAGCCCTGAGTGCCAGACAGAGTTAGCTTGCCACTGATCACCACCATGCCTACTATCTCTGGTCAGTGCCATCTCTGGCAGGAACCGAGCGGCTGTCACACTGGCCATCCACACATGTTGTCTGACTCTTCCAACAACTCCAGGACATGGTCACCTTGATGCCCCTTTTGCATATGAGGAAACTGACTAGGAAGCCCCAAGGGGGCAGGATCAGGGCTGCTGACTCATCTGGTGTGCCCTGCCCCCAGCCCTGGCACTGCTCTCCAGGAGGAGAGGGAGGGGGAAGGGAGGAAAGCAGAGGGAAGGTCGAAGGATGAGGGACATAGGGTGCCCGACTGGACTCCACAGTTAGCACCGCTTGCGCATCTAGATTTCTGAGATGGCTGGTGCTGGCTGTGGTGTGCCCTCCTTAGCCCTCCTGACCCGAGCTGCTGTAACCAGCTGACCTGAGAGCCCCTGGGGCTGGTACTAGCTGCGAGGCTGGCCCGGAACCCTCTTTCCTGAATTTGCACCCAGAGTTCTTTCTCCCATATTCCAAATCAAGCGCTGCTGGACGGCTGGGTCGGCAGAGCCCTGGGAATCCATGGGGCTTACCCACCCATTTCCAGCTACTCTAGGATCTGAGAAACCATAGGCTCTTCGGGTCTGATCCTGGCCAGGACCTGTTTCCCCGTGTGTAAGTTGTAAGTGCTTACTATCAGACTGGAAAAGGCTCTGGGTGCTTATGCTTGTCTTGGGCCCCTGCTCCTCTGGCTTCTAGTCTCGGAGAACAGCCTGGCCCAGCCTCAGACCTTTGCTAAGCCTCTGTCTCAGGAGGACAGGGTAGCCCTGGACCAGGGGGTCAGCCACGAGTTCAAGCTCTGCTCCTGACGCTTTCTTGCTGCAGCCTGAGTGAGTGTGCCAGGACACACACACACACACACACACACACACACACACCCCCGAATAGGAGGCCCTTGACATCAGCACCCCTCCACTCCCTTCCTGGGCAGATCAGGTCGCTTCTCCGGGCCTCAGGGTCTGGGCAGCTGCAGTAGGTTCTTCTCCCTGCCCAGCCTCACACAAGGGCTGTTCGAAGTCAGGGTAAGATGCCGGATGGGAAAGAGTTTTGCAGATGGAAAACTTGGCCCACTGGGAAGATTTATTGCTGTGACTGTAAGTGTGAGGTCCAAAGGCCATCAGGGCCTGACGGCCCCTACCCAGAAGGCTGTGCTGGAGCCTGGGCTGCATTCCCTCCATCAGTGATGAAGGAGCAGATGACCTTCTCCCCAGGGCCCTGACATCTGGTGGCAGGCCAGCCAGGCCTGGGCTCCCTTTCAGCCAGTATTTCGCCTCTTACTTTGGTGTGTCCATTGCCTGTTGCAGGGCCCTGGTCAGCACTGCGATGACCCGGGAAGGGCACACAGGCAACTGAAAGCCCTGGACAAATCTGGAGAGGCAGGCCAAGCCCTCCATCTCCCTCAGCCCCCAAGTCCTGTCTAGTCTTCCTTTTCTCCTCTGACCTGCTCTCCCAGGGGAGCCTTGCCCTGCTGGTGGCCCCTGCCAGTTTCCCCACCTCCTTCACGTCCCCTCTATGTCCACCCTTGCCACCAGAGGCCTCTGGAAACCGAGGATTCAGGCAGATCTCTCCTGCTGGGTGCCTTCTGCCAAGGGTCCCAGCCTGTGTAGAGAAGCAAG